>JAWZTD010046751.1:0-11473 GCA_035221335.1 Echites panduratus | reverse complement strand
AATGTCTTCAAAATCAAAGTGTTCTTCCTTTCCTTGAATGAATGTCACCAAAGCTTTCCTCAACTTTGAAGCCCTAGTTCTAGTTATAGGTCAGGAAGATATTTTAGGAACTTGATCTCCATCAATTACTATCATAGGTATATATTGTTATTTGATTATACTGTTTATACATATTTATGAATATATTGTTATTATTTCACATTAGCATCTCTACTGCACCATTGTTGTGTGATAACCAATTTCTCATTGTTCTTTTGTCATTAATCCTATGGTAATTATGATTTAATATTTCATGTTGCAAATAAGAATTTTGTTTAGGATATCTCCAACAGATTTCAACCAATCAATGAGTGTATCTCAATTCTCTTGGCAAATCAGTGGAAAGATAGCTTTGTTCCATAAGAGTTTTAAATAAATTTATTTGTTCAGTTACCTTGGTTATATTGGAGTTTGTTCTAGGTTTAGACTTCTATATGCAAATTCAACCATCACGGCATTGGAAGTTAGCTTTCTCCAATACATCTTACTTTAATTTATTTGGTTACTTTCGTTTTCTACAAAAACTTATCCATTTGGTTGGTTTCTTCTTGGGTCGATGATATCCATGAAAATGCTGCATTCGCTTGTGTCAGGGACCTATTTGATTTATCGAATGATAATATAAAGAGTAAACTGCATAGAATAACCTATCTGGTGTTTCAGAGTTATTCCATGTTATTTACATCTTTGATCATACTTTGTAATCTCCTCATTTCTAATTAGCAAATGGAACTCCATTGTCATTCAGTTGGCTAATATGTTAGCTAATTAAGCTTATTACATTAATGTTATAATAATGTAACTATAAATGGATAACATGCTTTAGATCCCCTGCTTGTACTCCTAGTACATTTTGGCAAGGAAAACTAAGTAATTGTGACGCAGGAAAAAAACCCACCAAAGCCATCCCACAAAGCTACCCTCATTGACTAGGCTGTAGATGTTAAACATGTAGAAAATAAAGTTGAATGGAATGTGGTTTCCAGAATATAAATGAATTCAAAGTGGAAACTACATGAAAGATTATCAACAAGAAAATAAAAGAACCTTTATAGTTACACTAAGAGAGAAGACAAACCCTAGGCATCACAACCATAAGGTATTGTACTTGGACCTGTAAATTGATTACATCTTCTAATACTATAAAAAAAATAAGGAAGAGGAAAGCTAGGATGTCAAAAATCAGATAAAAACTACAAAAGTTATTAATTTGGCTAAAAATTTACCGTCGAGTGATCAAAAATATCACTTTGGCAGCTTGTAAATAGTATGGATATTGATGTGGCCGAAAAAAAATGATCGGGTATTACATTTAACTTTGGCCCGAAGGTAGGGTACCACAATGGCTAATCTTCAAATTGTTTTTTAATGCATATTTTTATTTCATATAATAAGGTTCAATTTGATTTAAATAGGTGCTCTATGTATTGAGATGTTTAGCATAATAAGGTACGGATCACCATAAGTTTAAGTAATAAGGAATTGTTCTTGTCCTGTTAATGGAATCGGGAGTCCCATTAAATAAAAGTCATAACACATTAATCTCCTTTAAATAGGGTGACTTACCTTTAGTCATTGGGTAGCATCCTGGACTATTTGTGTTAGCACATTTTGTATGTGTAGAATTGGTCACACAGTGATTGTTCTCTAAAGGTACTATCAAAGAAGAGAGAACTAGTATCACTGTTACTATTATGTTGACACATCCCAATGATATGAGTATGGGTTGGTAGTCTGACGAAGTTAGGTCTTTGTGCATTAATATGACATGGGTGCGGTTTCTTATATATGAGACCAATAGCCTTATATGTTAGGTATATTGATTTAGTTGGTTAAGATAGAATTATGCAAAAGGATCTCTATGCCATCTCATTTATGAGATGGGTTAATCGCCATATTGTGAATTGTTTAAGTTAGTTTGCTGAACCCAAGGACTTGATAGTACTATTTAGTATAGTACTGAATATTCTTCTAGTGAATATTCAAGTGTAATTAACAGGTTGAACTATATAACCAATAATAGTAGATGATATTAAATAAGGCGATATAGTACATTAGACCTACACTCAATAGTGTGTTATATAAAAGGACAAATGTGTTAATATACTTATAGGTCAAAGACTAAGGGTTAGAGATTTATTTTAACAAGTCTTCTGTTTCAACGGCAATATGTCTTGGAGTACATCATCTTCTTACGGTGATATTAGAAGATGTTTAAATTGACTAAGTATGTTGCTATTATGTAGCAAGTGTATTTAGGTCATTTGATGGAACCAAGAATATTGTGTCTTAAAGTTCCTGATTTAACCCTATTTTTTTTGAGTATAAATACGAATTGAAGAAAATTAATTTTATTATGAGAAGGTTTAATAATTAATTAAGGATTATTTAATCCTTGGAATTAATTATTTTACTTGAATAAAATTAATTTTTTTTTAAGTCTGATAATTAATTTAGACTTAAGTGTATAAGATTAATTATAATGGGTTTAAATAAAATAAATGAGTGACTATCGATTTATTTTTATTAGTCTTATAATTAATTTAGATTTTCATTCATAAGATTAATTATTATTAGATCTGGATTAAAAACAAATAAAAAGATCTCTTTTAATTAAATGTCAAAATAATTATTTTGGATCCATAATCCAATGATTAATTATTTGACCTTTAATTAAATTAAGAATGACTTATTAGGTTACGACATATACTAACTCAAATTCTAATTAGATTATTTAATATCATTTCATAACGAGAAATTTAGATTGAACGTTTAATTGAAGAACCTTTATTTTCTGTAGACGTTATTCTTTCTAGAACATATGTTTCAAGGAGAAAAAAAAACCATAGCTACCACTCCATCACCACCTCGAAATTCCAAGTTTGCTCACCAAAATTCTAATAGGAATAAATCAAAAGACTTGATGATCGAGACAAAAAGAAAGTATAGACTTATTTGTATAAATTTTCAAAAAGATTGATAAAAACTGAGCGAATGATCTCATTTTTGTATAAATTCAGGATCAATTTTCCATAAAAATGATATCAAAATAGATACTCACAAGAAGATCGATATCATATTTTTTAGTTTATTTAGAATAGCTTAAAAGCATGATATTATTAGTTTATTTATAACTATTAAAATCCTCTGATTAGTTTTCTTGTAGATCTTGTGAGCGGAGACATATTTAAGAGATTATAAATTTCTTGTATACCTTCTAGTTAGAGCGAATTTGTATCTTTTAAAGCTTTAATTTTTATTATGTTTTATTTATTGTTCATCGAAATTATACAAATAGAAAAAATAAAAAGAAATTTCTGGATTTTTTTAAAGTAGCTGCCGGAGCAGCAAAACAATTCGCCTGAGATGCCAGAGCCAAGGCCGCGCCCTGCTGGCGGTCGCAGACCAGAATTCGTGACTAGCAGAGGACCGCAGGCGAGCGGCAGTTCTGCAGCTTCAATCGCCGGCAGGTGAGGTTCCAGCCCAGGCCAGCGGAAGCGTGGTGGAGCGGCGCAGGCTTTCTGGCGGCGGCTGCAGCTCTTAAAAAAAAAAAAAAGAAGAGAAAAAGAGGTGCAGCAGGATTTGATGGTCCAGCGGCAGCGAGTCTGTTTGTCAAGGCAGCGGACAGAAGATGCAGAGGCAGGGCTGTTGGCAGCGACGCTGGCGGAGAAAAGAAAAGACAAGAAAAAGAGAAAGGAGGCGCTGGCAGCAAGAAAAGAAAGGATGAAAGAGTCGGCTGGAACCTAGGGTTTCAAATGATTAAGATGACACATTTTTTGGAAATTACAATTCAGTCCCTGCATATTTTCATGATTGTTAGTTTTTATTGTCATTAAGAGTTTTGATTGGAGTCTTTTTGGAAAATTGCTTTAAGTATTTATTTATTTTACTTTATATTTTTGTGATATTGAAAAGCATGAAAATAAATAGATGTCATCCTAAGGAAATAAATAAGATCACAATTAATCTTTGTTTAATTAATTGGTCATATAGGTTAAAACTAGAAAAGTATAAATTTTGGTTTATTGATTTGTTTTAAATTGTTATTTATGTGACACATTAATATTCCTATGGGAAACCTAGATTAGGAATACATATTCTTAAGACAATTATTTTTTAATTTAGTTATGTTAACCAAGAAATCAAGAAAAAATAGTTCTTTAAAATTAATATGGTTATTTTGGAAATAAGATATAGTCGAAGAAATTATCTCAAAGGGTATCATTCTTGATATGGAGATATAAAAAGAATTAATAAAATATATGATTTTATAAGAATTAATAACTTAGAATTATATTTGTTGAAGGTTCACACTTTTGACATAGAAATATAATGAAGTAATGTTTTCTTAAGAAAACTAAGACTATATTTTATAATAATCTTTAAATCATTGACTGGAAGTGAGTTTATTAAATTAAACTCGTGGTTTCCATCACTTATTTGTGCTAATAGGTTATGGCTGTCTCGCGTCACCCTCGGAGTGATCCCCTATAGGATGATTGTCAATAAGAACATAAATATTAGCAAACAAATTAAAAGATATTTTTGAGGATAGGTGTTAGTGTCGGCCAGCCTACATTGGGGGCACTAGATTATCCGTAGTTAATTATATGTTAGTGACCAGCCTACGTTGGAACTTCTCTAAATTGATTAACTAAAAGATTTTAGTAAGTGATGGTTTATAAACTCAACTTAGAAAAACATTAGCCTTCCTACAAAACTCTGTTGCGTTTTCTAAGATCCGAATTGGTCATTAGGTATTGTTGTATCTGTTACATAGATCAATATGCTAAGCCACCATATTATTGATTATAGTATGAGGATTAACTATAATCTAAGATACTATGAAAAAAAAAATGTGTCTTATTTGCACATTAAATTGTATGATTATGTGTTTAGTTTTTCAAACAATTTTCTGATTTTATATTTTTTTCAAATAATTACAGAAATTATGTCTGGTGGGAGTTCCTGCAATCTTAGGTCTATTTTTCTCTACGAGAATAGGTTAACTAGACCAAAATTGTGGATTGGGAAAGGAACATGGACATAGTACTCACTATGTGTGGGTACAAATATGTTATCACCGACCCTTGTCCTATCATTATTTCGATTCCACTCCGGATCAAGCAGTAGCTCATAAAGAATGGGTGAGAGCTAACAGAATGGCCAAGTGTTGTTTGTTAGTTACCATGAACACTGCATTGCAAATCTATCTATCTCTTAGAGAGATGTGTGCTAGACATTGATAGACCGAATGGTAGGAGGTTATGAGGTTCACAGACTACAAATCCAGTAGTTCACATGTACAAGGTTCTTCTTTTGGACTTGGGTTTAGGCCCAGGAAATTCAAGAGCAAGAGGAACAAGGCACTATGTCAACCCAAGGCCCAAGTCGGGGATTTGGAGAGTACGCCCAATGCTAATCCCAAATGGAAGTGTTTCTGTTGTGGTCAAAATGGCTATTGGAAGAAAAGCTGTCCCAAATATTTAGCTTGTGTTTCCACAGGTATTGTTCTTTATCTTTAGTCTATTATGATGGCTTGATCTATTTCTACTTGGATAGTTGATTCAACCACTAACCATGTTTGTAACTCTTTACAAGGATTCAGAAAGACAAGGAGACTAAATAAAGGGGAGTATGAATTGCTTGTTGGCAATGGAGTGAAAGTATGAGTCGGAGTAGTGGGAGATGTTCTTTATTTTGCTGATGATAAATTTTTGATTTTAAATGATGTATTGTGTGTCCAGAACTTTAAACAGAATTTTATTTCTATTTCAATTTTAATAAAAAAAAAACAATTATACCATTTCTTTCCATTTTGGTTGCATTATCAGTAGAAATGGAATGGTTATTAGTTCTGGTAGTTCATATGGTAACTTGTTTCATGTAAATCCAATTACTTACCAAGTAAATAATGTTGAACAATTAGAACAAGTGAAAAAGAAAGACTTCGTCTAATAATGATTCATACTTATGGCACTTAAGGTTAGGACATATTAATGCTAACTGGAAAGGCTTATCCAAGATGGACCTTTAAGCTCATTAGCTTTGGAAGAGTGGCCTACATGTGAATCCTACTTAATGGGAAAGATGACCAAAAGGCCATTTAACAGAAAGTTGAAAGGGAAGTATTGAGTCTTGTCTATAGTGATGTTTGTGGTCTAATGAGTACATCAGCTAGAGGTGGATACAAGTACTTCATCACTTTTACTAATGATTACTCATGTTATGGTTATGTTTACTTAATGAGGCGTAAGTCTGACTTTTTTTATAAATTCAAGGAGTTTAAGGTTGAAGATGAGAGTCAAACAAGTAAGCTAATCATGGCATTGAGGTCAGATCGTGGTGGAGAGTATCTTCTTGGCGAATTCAAGGAGTACTTAGTACAACACGATATTATTTCTCAATTAATTGTACCATGGACACCCCAACAAAATGGTGTAGCTGAAAGGAGAAATAGGACTTTATTAGACATGGTCAAGAACGTGATGTTTCACGCGTCTCTTCCCATTTCTTTTTGTGATATGCTTTAGAAATAGCAGCATATATTTTGAACTTGGTGCCTTCCCAATCAGTACCCAAGAATAACTATGAGATGTGGACTGGACGAAAGCCCATACTAAGACACCTCAAGATATGGGGCTATCCAACATATGTATTGTCTAGAGGAAGTAAGCTAGAACCAAGATCAGAATTATGCTACTTTGTTGGGTATCGAAAAGGAACAAGAGGACCTTGTTTTTATCACCCTGATGAGCATAAAGTGTTTATCATTACTAATGCTAGACACTTGGAGGATGAGTAAAGAATAAGCACTAAGAGTTCCAATAAAGTGGAATTAGGAGAGAAGATACTCTCCACCATGATATCGTGTAACTAACGGCAGTAAGTGATGTGACACAGCCACAGTCTCAAGAACCAATGGAGTCTCGTCTTAGTGCGAGGATATCTGGAGCTCCAAAAAGATGAACTTGAGAGGCTTTCAAGCTTATTTCAAATCATCAGGAGTTAGATTCCACTAGTTATGATGAAGCTATTACTGATGTTGATGCAGATCATTGGCATCAAGCAATGATATTAGAAATTGAGTCTATGTACTCAAATGAAGTCTAGGATCTTGTACCGGCATCTGAAGGGGTAAAACCTATTAGGTGTAAGCACGTATTCAAGAGAAAAGGAGGATATGATGGGAAGGTAGAGACCTTCAAAGTAAGGTTGGTTTCTAAGGGTTATACTCAAAAAGAGGGAATCGATTATGAGGAAACCTTTTCACCAGTAGCCATGCTTAAATCAATTCGTATCCTTTTAGCCATCGCTTGTCATTATGACTACGAGATCTGGCAAATGGATGTTAAGACAACTTTTGTGAATGAGTATCTTAACGAATGTATCTATATGATACAACCAGATGGTTTCGTTGCTGAGGACCAAGAGAACATGGTTTGCAAGCTTAAGAAGTCCATTTATGGACTTAAGCAAGCGTCAAGGTCATGTAACATACGTTTTGATGAAACCATTAAGTCTTACGGATTCATTCAAAATATTGATGAATCTTGTGTTTGCAAGAGAATGGATAATAATGTTGTGACATTCCTTATTCTTTACGTTGATGATATCCTACTTATTGGGAATGATGTAGGAGTGTTGTCAACTGTAAAGGTTTGGCTATCTAGTCAATTTAGTATGAAGGACGAGAAGCCAGTTATGTTCTTGGCATAAGGCTCCCAAGAGAAAGGAAGCAAAGAACATTAAGCTCATTTCAAACGTCATATATTGACAAGATGTTGGTCAAGTACAAGCTGGACCCATGTAAAGGAAGTTTACTTCCTTTTAGACATGGGTTACATCTCAATGCCCTATGACACAAGAAGAGAAAGACAGGATGACTAGAATACCGTGTGTTTCGTCTGTTGGTAGTCTAATGTATCTCATGCTATGTACTAGGCCAGATCTCTGTTTTGTTGTAGGCATGGTTAGCAGATATCAGTCAAACCCAGGGGAGATGCATTGACAGACAGTAAAGCATATCTTCAAGTATCTTAAAAGTACTAGAGATTATATGCTGATTTACCATACAGATTATTTAATTCCAATTGGCTATACGGACTCGAATTTCCAGGCTGATAGGGATGAAAGAAAATCCACTTCTGGATATGTCTTCACATTGTCTAGAGTTGTAGTTTCGTGGAGGAGTATCAAGCAATCTTACATTGCTGATTCTACTATGGTAGAAAAGTACGTAGCAGATTCAGAAGCCTCCAAAGAGGCTATATGGCTCAGTTAAGAACTAGAAGTCATACCAAACATGGACAGGCCGATGATGTTGTGCTGTGATAACAATGTTGCAGTTGCACAATGCAAGAAGCTAAGAAACCACCATAAAGGCAACACATGGAGAGAAAAGTATCACTTAATCTGGGACGACATTAAGAGGAAAGAGATAGTGGTAGAACAAATTCCCTTAGAGCATAATCTTGCAGATCCTTTTACTAAACCTGTGGCAGAGAACGTCTTCAAAATCCATCTAGATGCTATGGGGGTTAGAATAGGATAGTTAGTCTTATTTGTGAAAGTGGGAGTCTGTTGGATTTATGCCCAAAAAAGATTAAGAATTTTCTGTAATTATTGATTTAATGAAATTTTAGATGTTGTTTGAATTGTTTTTTAATACATATTCTTATTTCATACAATAAGGTCCAATTTGATTTAAATAGGTGATCTATGTGTTGAAATGCTTAGCACAGTGAGGTATGGATCACCGGAAGTTTAAGTCATAATTAATTTGTTGGCTAGTTAATGTAATTGGGCTCTCCATTAAATAAAGGTCATAACACATTAGTCTCCTTTAAGTAAGGTGACCAACTTTTAGTCATTGGGTAGCGTTCATGTACTATTTGTGTTAGCACATTTTGTATGTGTAGAACTGTGCCACAAGTGATTGTTCTCTAAAGGTACCATCAAAGATGAGAGAACTAGTATCATTGTTGCTACTACGTGGACATGTCCTCATGACATGAGTATAGGTTGGTGGTCTGGTCAAGATAGACCCTTGTGCCTTAATATAGCATGGATGATGTTTCTTTTGTGTGAGACCAATAGCATTTTATGTTAGGTACATTGATTTAGATAGTTAAGACAGACCTATACAAGACGATCTCTATGCCATCTCATTATGAGATGGGTTAATCGCCCCCTTGTAGATTATTCAAGTTAGTTCACTAAACCTAAGGCCTTTGTAGTACTATTTAGTATAGTACTAAATATCCTTCCATTGAATATTCAAGTGAACTTAATAGATTGAACTAGATACCAAAGGATGATAAATGCTAGATACTATTGAGTAAGGTGATAGTGCATTAGACTTAGACTCAATAGTGGTTGTTACATAGAAAGACAAATGTGTCAATACACATGTAGGTCAAAGATTAAGGGTTGAAATTTATCTTAACAAAGCCTTCTGTTTCTGCAGCAATGTATCTTGGAGTACATCATCTTTTTTATGGTGATATTAGAAGATGTTTAAATTGATTAAATATGTTGTTTTTATGTAGCAAGGGTATTATGTAGCAAGGATTATTTAAACCTTGGAATTAATTATTTGGCTCGAATAAAATTAAATGTTTTATTAAGTCTATCATTAATTTAGACTTAGATCCATAAGATTAATTATAGTTGGATTTAAATAAAATAAGTGTGTGGCTATCTATTTATTTTTATTGGTCTTATAATTAATTTGGACTTAAATTAATAAGTTTAATTATTGTTAGACCTGAATTAAAAATAAATAAAAGACTCTCTTTTAATTAAAGGATCAAGATAATTATTTTGGATATCTGATCAATGATAATTATTGGACCTTTAATTAAATTAAGAATGACTTATTGGGTTATGATCCATAGTTGCTCGAATTCTAAATAATAAGATTATTATGTCCAGCCCTCTGTTCAGCGTCGGGTTGCTACAGTGACTGAGTTGCTACTCTGTTTTTTTTACTTGTTTTTTTATAGTAATTTTGTTTTGTTTTGTTTTTTTTTTTTTTTGTGTCTTTTGACCCTAAGCACAAATTATTAGGTTAGACTAGGGTTGAAATACTATAAATGCATCCTTATTATGTAATTCAAACAACTCTTTTATCAATTACAAGTACATTTTCTCTTTGAGAGACAAAATTACAAGATCAAACTTGATCTTCTTAGTGAGTTCTTAGGCAACTCTTCTAGGGTTCTTAAGTGACTACAGAAGGGCTATCCGTTGGGATTTATGAACACAGAAGTAGCGGAAAATAAAATTTTTTGACAATCCCGATTCATTGTCCATGTACATTATGTAAAACCGAATTGTAAGAAAATCATAACTTTTTCTATTTTGAAGAACAAAAACAACAAATCTGTCAGATCTAGACGCTGCGAAACAAGAACGTCCTCTACCGGTATCCACACAGCAAGATCAACGAATTGCTAGGTCTGTTAGAACCTTAAGCTTCCCAAATCTGATATTTAGAAGCTTGATGGCGGAAATTTAGAGAGGAGAAGATGTGAGGTCGGCTAGGGTTTTCTCTCTATCAAAATAGCATGTATGCAAGAGTGTAACCCTAGCAAGACCATTCTTATCTTTATATAGTTAAGAGATAGAAAGATGGACGGCTAAGATTTATTCCTTCCAATCTAATAGAATGGATGGCTAGGATTTATTCTTTCCAATCTAATTGAATAGATGGCTAGGATTTATTCTTTCCTATCAAATAGGATACCAATCCTAAACCTAACTTCTCTTCCAATTTTATATTTATATTACAAATTTCCTACATTTAGGAAATGTATTATTGATCTCATCAAAATATGATTTTAATTTCCTTTAAAATCCTATTAAAAGAAATTCCGCCAATTCAATTTAATTCACAATTTCAATATGAATTAAAAGCTGGTGATTACTTGCTTTAGTGTGTGACCCTGTAGGTTTATTTAACATTGACATCAGGTCTAAACCCACAAATCATAAGCGGCCTCTAGCAAGACATTATGAATACCCAAGTTAAATAAAATCAATAGTTTGATTTTAACCTATTTTAAAGTCCAATATTTATTCCCTCGTCACATAATATCCGGATTAAGTATAAGGCATGGATTAAGTCATCCTCATATAACTTAATTATTCATTTCTTGATCCCCGATTATACTGTCTAAAGAAATGATACTACTAACTCTTTATTAGTTCATTTGAGCACGGTCATGCATTTCTCAGTTTAAATCATCAAGAGGGCCTAAAGGATATTTCACCCATAATGAGTGTAACAAATCCCATCTTTTTTCATTCACATTTCTCACTATGATTCATACTATGTCCAACTAAAGCCTATATTGCTATCCTGTTAAAGATAACATTAGACTAGGTCAAGACATAGAATTCCTCATATAGAAATCCATGATGAAATCAG
>JAWZTD010046750.1:24165-38584 GCA_035221335.1 Echites panduratus | reverse complement strand
CACATGTCAAGAGAAGCACTTGAATAGCTACGTTAATCTATTCAAGAAAAGTAGTTTAACCAATAAGCTAACAAAAATCAATATTTGGATTTGTTGAGCTTTCTCTTACCTTTGATCTATAAACTTTAGCTTATTGGTGAACTATTTCCTTACTGGAAAATAATATAATTTTTGAAGAAACAAACACTTCAAAGGTTAAAATACTTACATTATTCCTTTAAAATTATTATAACCGACTGGAATCATTATGGTCGGTACTCTTCAGCCGAAAATTCAAGTTCAATTCGGCTACATCTTGCCAAAAATATCAAATTATTTCAGCATTTGCTCACCGACAAATGAATGTTAAGTCGGTAGCTTCTCACCGACTGAGTGCTTAATTCTCAGCACTGGTTTGCCTACTTTTTGTGCGACCAGAGAACATTCCAAACGACATTCATGCATCAAAATCGAGTAAAAACTTACCCTTTTTTCTTCGGGAGTCCTTCCAGATGCATTGTTAGATTTCATATTGCCTCAAAACCTTTTTTATAGCAAGATTGATCCAATGTAGGTTCACAAATTTTTGAGAAACAAGGTGGTTTGAACAGATTTTGATGTGTGTGTTTTGTCTCCTACGTCTTCTACTCCCATTCATGGGGTGTGTGTTTATCAACACCAGTTTTTTTTTAAAGGGTAGTTTAGTACTTTCATTGCTGCTTATACATCAAACTTAAGATAAGGGACGTGTGTTTATCACAATGGGATGTACAACCATCCCTTCCCTTACCCATTTTTCTCAACATTTTTCAATGCAGAAGGGGGTGTGCACACCAGTTTTTGATTTGGGTAGGGATGTTCGCACCATATTTTGTGATTGGGTGTTGATGTTAACACAACAAAAAATTATGAGGACATAACCCTATTTAAAACTTTTTTGGGATGTGTTTAGAAAAATGACAAAATTGTCTTTTATATTAAAAGAAAAAAAAGGAGAATGGATGAATACGCAACCGTTGGAACTGTATCCAAAACACCACCAGGAAGCTGCAACTCTATCTTTACAACCGAAAGAGCTGGCTAAAAACCATTTTGAATCCACATTCAACCAAATTTGTTTATAAAGAGTTTAGAAGGACAATGGAAGGTTCCTATGCATATAAATGACCAAACGAAGCTAAAATGGTAAGTTTTAACGTTTTTTTCTCCGTTTGTGTCGATAGTTTTATTTTTCCGTCGCACAAAAAATCGGCCAACCAGCAAAGACTTCAATGACATGTAGTCTGCCACAAGTTACTGATTATTCTTGAACCAGTCGGCAACATGTGAAAAAAAATTCAGCCACTTCATGTCGACAGAATTAAATTTCTTCATCCATATAGAACCGAATATTTGTACTTCAGTCGGCCATATATTGCCGAGCAAGTTTCAGTTTGTCATTAATAACTTACCGACTTGCATGATTATTTTTCCACATATTATTTGATTTTCCAAAGACATATTCTTGAATCTCACATTCTATTTTTTTGTAGTCCATAATTTCTAGCAATGGAAGTAATGGAGAGGAAGATTTACCTATAGTGGTTGATTATACCACACATTTTATAAACTTTGAGGTATGTGTCATCGTTATTATAGTTTCAATTGTTTTTGTTGGAAGAGTTTGTTAAATAATTCGATATTTGAATGATAGTATTTTCAAGGCAAAGAAGCTTTAGTATCGTCGGCAAGACAACGGGGTAAAGAATTGAGATTTGTCATAGTTACGCAACATTCAACTTTGTCGAATTCAAAGAAAACTCCAAGCATATACTTGGGATGTGAACGTATTGGAAAATTCAGAAAGAAGGTGAAGCTGACGGAGATGAATCTAAACTCGATTACAAAAGTAAGATGAAAAATAAGAATGTTGGGACTAAAAAATGTGAATGTCCTTTTTCTCTAGCAGGTAAACGATTACCTGGTGATGACGATTTCTGGGTTCTGGAGGTAAGATGTGGCACACATAATCACCTTGAATTGCAATACTATGAAGGGCATTCATATGTCGGCCGACTACAACCCCACGAGGAGACCATTATTGCTGAGATGTCTGCCTCCTTGGCACGACCTATGGACATCTTATCATCATTGAAGCACCGTGATCCTTCCAACACATCTACTATGAGGACAAGATACAATGCTCGAGCTAAGTATCGGGTGAAGGAGAGGGCCGGACATAACCAAATGCAACAATTGTTGAGTAAGATCAGTGAAAATGGATATTATGAGTGGCATAGGAGCGATGGTGACACTGAAGAGGTTCGAGACTTGTTCTTCACCCACCCTACCAGCGTTGCATTATTGCATACTTTTCTAGAGGTGTTGCTTATGCATTGCATATATAAGATAAATAGGTATGGTCTCCCTTTGTTTGATTTTGTTGGGGTGACGTCAACGGATTTGACATTCTTAGTGGCTTACGGATATATGACAGCGGAACGTGAGGACAACTATAGTTAGGCTTTGTCTAGACTGAAGGAGTTGATAAGAGAAAACTCCTATCCTTTAGTCATCACCACATATAATGAGTTAGGGCTAATGAATGCCATATCAGATGTGTTATCCCATTCGCGACACTTACTATGTAGGTGGCATATTTCGAGAAATGTCCTAGCAAAGTGCAAGAAGTATTTCAATGAGAGTATGTGGGAGAACTTTCTTACTAGATGGAATGCACTTGTATTGACACAGACAGTGGATTCATACTATCGTAATCTTAGGCAGTTTGAGATGGACTTTTTGTCTTTTCCAGATGCACTGAGCTATGTCAAGAAAGTCTGGTTGGACAACTGTAAGGACAGATTCGTGTCAGCACGGACAGATTAACTTCGATACTATGGCTGCATTACAACGAATAGGTTTGTTACTTTACATTTATAAATAAGTGTTATATTAGTAAAGCATTCTTACTTTGCTACATCATAATATGATATTCTTTCATTTTTCCATGGTTTTGTTTGGTCGTAGGGTTGAGAGCGCACATGCTAGATTGAAAAGGAATCAAAGGTAATTCCCAAGGCACTTTTGAGAGTTGTTGGGATAGGATCCACCAACTATTGGAGCTGCAACACAACGAGATAAAATCTTCTTTTGAGAGAAGCAAGCATGTTGTGCAACACCATTTCCACCCTCAGGTTTTCAAGGAGCTACGGGGTTTTGTTTCAGTTACCGCCCTAGATATACTCCTTAAGGAGTGCAGGTTGGCTGATGTATCAAGGTTCAAAGTGCGAATGGATTGCCGTTGTGGGATTAGGAAGACTCACGGATTATCATGTGCTCATGATATAGTTCAAATCCGTGTCGAGGGAAGGCCTATTCCTATGTGTTCAGTCCATCCTCACTGGCAAAAGTTGGACATCATCTCCATTCACACCGACTGTGGTACTTATGATGCTCCTTCAGTCTCTCAAGTTGATATCGGCTTAGAGTCTAGTTGGTTACAGTTCCGGAGTAAGTTTGAGCAAGTTAGTGAGCATGAGAAGCGAATAATGTTAAGAAAGCTTACTGAAATATGTAATCTGGAGACCACTCATTTAGGGGAGCCAATGGTGAAGGTTAAGACATGAAGACGTTCCAGTTGAGGTAGATCTAAGAGCAAGATAGATACAAGCACCAAAAGGGATCCATCAGCATTTGAGTTAGTTGATTCTCAGTAGGGGATGATTCTTATACAGGACACCGATCCGCTTGCATGAGGTACTCCAGTTTGGTGTGATGCTACGAAGATTCCAGGGTGGATTAAGAAGCAACCTCCACGGCGTGGCAGGTGTGTTCGTCAACGTGGGTTTACTAATAAATTGCTTGTATGGCTACAGCCTTGCATTGACTATATAGAGGATGTCTGTGCGGATGGTCATTGTGGTTTTCGAGCTGTAGCTGGATTAGTAGGTTACGGAGATGACGGTTGGGTAAGGGTTCGATCAGACCTTAGTTTTGAGATGGATGCTCGTGCTGAGCTCTATTACTCTATCTTTAGTGATCGGTATGCTGAGATATAGACCTCTCTTGATTGTTATGATTCGACTGCTCCATTCGATCAGTGGATGATATTACTGGACACTGCCCTCATTGTAGCAGCTGTGTATGGTTGTATAGTTTGCTTCTTCTCTCACGGTATTTGTCTGATTTGCCTCCAGCTATGACAAGCTTCGGGGGCTTCATTGTTTTGCCATGAGATCTGTAGTGGCTTTGTAAATGGAAACCATTGCATGAAGGTCTACATTAAGCCAAATTCAGTCATACCAAGGATTCACAGAGCTTGGTACGAGTTCCATGAAAATGATATGGAAGGGTGGGATGGCCAATACACGGATCGCATTGCATACTACGATATGATGTCCTGTACGGGTCAAGATGACACAGGCACAGTCAAATTAGATATAAGCGATGGTGATATATGAAATGTTTCTTGGACTTAGCATTATGTTTTTTATCTACCTTTGAACTTACTTACCATTTTGGGGACTTTTGTGATGATTATGTTATATCATCATAACTCATTTGTATTACTACAAACTGTGTCACTACATGGACGCCAATATAATAACTATCACTAAGAATAACATATCATAGCTATATATAAGTATACATATAATAACTATATATAAGAATACATATAATAACTATATAAGTATATATATAACTACATATAAGAATACATATAACTATATGTAAGAATACATCATAACTATATATAAGAATACATATAATAACTATATATAACTATAACTATATAGGTATATATATTACCACATATAACCATATATAACTTATTCTTTAGATGAAAAGAGTCGGTCAATAGCTAATGACTGGGATGCATGATGTCGGTAAGATATAACCGACTGGGGTGAAAAATTTCTGCCAAGAGTGGCCGACTGGATTCAAAAAAGTCGTCAAGAAATAACCGACTGGATTACTAAAATTCGGCCACATATTACCGACTGAGCTCTTGATATTCAGCAAAATGGTGCCGACTGGATCTCTTTCGGTCGGCAACATGTCGCCGACTGCAATGGAAAAAAATTCTGCATGTTCTTTCAGAATTTGTTGTTTCTTCCTTGCAACAAATACCAACAACATATCACTTGATCCAATAGCAATTGCTTTGCTGTACAAACATACACCAACATACTTCAATAACTACAAAAGCATGAAAATCTAATATCATTAAGTTACAAACTATCATTACACATGGTTCTGCACTCATTACACATAATTACAAGCATATGGAAACCCGGAAAAATATCTAATCCTGCGGATCTCAGGAGCTGGATCATCCCATGGAAATATGTAATCAGGATCGAGAACATGATCTAAAGATCCAGTTATGTCAGAAAGCTGGTCCATGAGATATGATGGTGGGTGTCGGGAGTGAAATCGGGGTCACCTCTGCATATCTCTACCAAGACGGAGAAACCTCATCCAATGCTCCATGTCACGTGGTGTCATCACATATGGAACATGCTGATCATTTGATGTGTTGTCATGTAAAGAAGCTGATCTTAGTGACGAGGGCTGAACATACAAATGTGACACACTTCGATACCATGTCAGATAGCCACGAACTGTACATCTAACAATGGTATGAGGACCTTCACGTAAGTGTATAGGCACCAGGTGCAATCCCCAATTCTTCAGTTGTTTGATACCAGATTCAACAATGCTCGCTTCTCCAAAGTCATACGTCCTCGGATGGACTTGCAGGCAACTCCCTCACAAGGTTCAAGAATGGTCTGAATAAACCCAAACATTCGGAGTACTTTATCAGGATGATAACCCTCGAAGTACTCCATGATGCACAATGTTCCACAAAAGAAGCTGATGTCATTAAATGGATGATGTTGGCGACGGTCTACATATGGAGTCCATTCAATCTGGTTGGGGAAAAAAAATTATCAAACATGATAGTAACGAAAAATAAATCGTCTGCAAAAATAAAATGTTGATAAACAATTGAATAAACATACCATCTGATGATCAATGTCATCCAACTGCCCTCAAATTGCCTGCAACCAATCGAGAGTACCTCCAATGGCATGATTTGCATAACACATAAGAACTCTTGGCTCTTGCAACTCATATGCTGGAGTATGAACAACCATCTGGTTCTTGAAGTGTTTGTAGATCCATGCCTGTAGAAGGGAAATGGGACCACTGAACTGCTTGCAGGACCATAGACATCCGTGTCCGAACTACATGTACAAATACGCTAACACCCAGCACCCTAGGCATATCTATGTATTCCATGAATGTCAGCTAATAACTGTAGTAAGTTGCAGTTCACTTGGGTACTGATCTTGTTTGAGAGCACAGTATATCCCAATAAATAGAGAATCTAAGCCCTGAGACAAGCATAGATCCTCTCCTCGCTGTCTGTATCGTCGAATTGACTGTAACACTCTTTAAGCCATTTCAATCTCACAGAGGATGCAGTTGTCTTCTTGCTCAACTCATCACGAGCTTCCTCCAAAGTACATCCCAGTAATTTGACAAGCAAAACCTCCCCCCTCAAATGGTCTTCCAATGGTGGTATGCAAACTACTCACCTAGTTGGAATCCCGTAAATGCACGACACATCATCCAATGTGATGGTCATCTCTACCTACGGCATGTGGAA
Organism: Echites panduratus; assembly: GCA_035221335.1. Lineage (NCBI taxonomy): Eukaryota > Viridiplantae > Streptophyta > Magnoliopsida > Gentianales > Apocynaceae > Echites > Echites panduratus. Next base: position 31,947 of record JAWZTD010046750.1, on the reverse strand, counting down.
GGTGTTAGTCTCTGTATGCCATTGCTCCGTAAAGGCACAGACCAACACTTTGTCCACATACAGATATAAACTCCTCGTGAGTGGAGCCAAACTGCTTGCCTCGAGAAGTTTGTGAAACCTCGTCTTGTGTTGCCTATTTTGCTGAATATCCCATTTAACGAGCTGCTCGTGGTGGTGTATACACTTCAAAAGGTCCATTTCCTGCATTTAGAATTTAACGAGGATGTAGGCAATTGTGTTAGCCACTAAAGATATATAACGAAGCATAAGTAGGATTTGAGTATTCCAACCTTCCTGACCCAAACATATCGTGCAACATGAGTGGAATATTCACTCAACAGTGACCCATCTTCTGGGCCTCCAGAAAATTTTGCTGATGGCACAATTTCCTCTTGAGAAACATCATCGATGGCTGATTCTACTTTAGGTTCTGTAGGAATGTTATCCTCCCTTAACTCCACACGGGGATACGAAAAAATGGCATCATTGTCTATTCCATGGATATCAAGATCTTCCGAAGGTGGTGCAGAAAATGATGCTTGCTCAGAGAAGTGACGCCTACGACGATTGGAGGTCGTAGGAGCTTCCCTGCCTAACCTAGGTACCCTGGCATTATCTTGTAAAATAGGAAAATACCTTACTTTGTATACATACACACAAAATATAAATTAACAAGTGTTATGAAACTTAACACAGAAGCACTCTTTTATATCAAACACTAACACGAAAGCTTTGTGGCACACATTAAAAAAATTGTAAACTCTTCCATCATCATGAATAGGCATATCAGTAGATTAATGTCATCTTTACCAATTTCAAATAAGTTACCTTTCATCCTAATCCATAAATGAAAATCTACATACAATATTGAAGTACACTACTTTCAAAGTAATCAAAGTGATTATGGATTGCAAAATTAAAAAATGTTTTCAGTAACATAATCTACAAATCCTCACATAAAGCATGAAGTCATTAATTTAATTCAAGAGTTTAATAAACATAAAAACTTCTAATTCAACCATCAACATGACTCATATATACATACATATATTTATGTTTTATATGTTATATTTGTCTTTAACAATTTCATATATGAAACATTTTATTTTAAACTTCATGGCTTCAATGGGTTCTAAGAGTACAATTTTTATTTCCTTAAGTTAAAGTGGAACTTAGCTTATATCCAAAAATTTGGTTGCAAATATCCATTATTTCAAATTATTATGTGACCTATAAAATATAATTATTTTCCTAATAGCTAATTTCAAATTTTTCTTTCCATGGACATTTCTAATTTTCTCTTAGTCAGTAATATATCGTATCAATAGATTGAACTTGAATTTGAAATCAAGACCAACTACTCTACTAGTAGAACATAACTTTTAGAACCTATAACAAAAAAGTCCTAACTCATCCACAAATAAATAAAGAACAAAATATGAAAGAAACATGCCTTAAGATTGCAATCTATATAGTTATATATATATATATATATATATATATATTTATATCCATTCAATCTGTTTATGTCAATCTTCAATTCAATTAGAATTTGTTGGCAGCACAAGGACTTTCACCAAGTAAATACGATTGTCAAAAATATAAGAATAAAGTTTAAAGCCATTAATTCAATTAAACAGTTTAATGTCCTTATAAATTTTCCAATTTCAATCAAATGCACTGCAATCAGTGTTATTAAAATCGGACCGGATACCAAACCGGATGGACAGAGGGGTTAAGGTCGGACCGGTCGGATCGGGTTCCATCGGATTTATTCATTTTTTATTTTTTAGTAATTTTTGTAATTATAAATTAAATAATATAGCATCAAAAATTTATATGAAAGTAAATTTTTATTTTTCAAACAAAATTTATACTTATTTTGTAAGGAGAAACATATGTTATATAGTTTCGCACTAATTTTATTATAAAAATAATAATTTTGATATATGAAGATATGATTATAAATGAATAAAAAGTTCAAGCACGAAAGTGTGGTAAAAATTTTGATTCCAAAATAATATTTTATTATATCGAAACAAAATAAAACATAATAGAACTTGTGGTACGTTGGGAGAGTACTTCCCATATTATCTTGATGACTTAGGTTCAATCCTTAGCCATAGCAAAATTTTAGTTTTTTGTACAAATCGGGTTGAATCGGCCCAACCCGCTCGGTCAGACCCGGTTTTGACTGGTCAAACTTGGTCAACCTCGGTTTTTGACCTAGAACGGTTTTTAGATTTAACCGAACCAGTTTTAATAACACTGACTGCTATGTAGAAAAATAATCATGAAATTTCATTCAATCAATTCCACAATTCTACACAAAATCTCCATTTTCACCAATTAATCCCATCCTTCTCCATGAACAATCCAAATTTTCAGCAACAATCCAATCCATCCTCCATCAACAATCATATTTTTCCATTATCAATTAACCCATGCTCCTAACATTATTTTTCAATGCATTTCAGAATTAAAAAAAAAAAAAACAAACTGATTTGAATGCAGCTGTCATCGGCGGCTTGGTGCAGTTCTAGGCAGCAGAACAACGGGAGGCTGGAGGGCTGGCAATTGCAGTCCTTCTCGACCGCAATCTCCAGCTACTGTGAGGAATGTCTGTAGGCAGATGAGGAAGAGAGGGAGACCTGTCGGCTGAGGGGGAGAGGAAGAGAGGAGAGCTGTTGGTTGAGGATGAGAGGAAGAGAGGGATGTGTGAAAAAAAATTTTTGCTTAATTTAATGTGGGTGTGGGGAGAATTTTGGGATTTTGGGTTGTGTTCAAATCAATTGGGGATGTGTTAATATAATTAGTTGTGTCCTCATAGTGTGTAGTTGTGTGAACATCTTCAGCCTTTGTGATTTACATGCAACTAACTTGTAAGTTGAATTTTTAAATCTGCATAGATAGAAAGTTTAAGGGAGCGGGTGATTGCACTATAGTTTCTTACTTACACAAGTATCTTTTATAACTTTTGAATTTTTATAGATATGAAAAGTCTAATATAACCTTTTGTTTAAAAAAAAATTGGGAAACTGATTTACACACAACCCACTCTTTTCATGAAAACCCAACGACATGCAATTTCCTTCTTAGATGAATGCAAAGTTGAGGAGTATTGAGACCCTTGTCCAATCCACATTCATTCATATCTTGCTATCTAAAGGGTTTAGAAGTATAATGGACTCTTATAATGGATCTTCATGGCAAAATAACAACAAAATGCTAAGTTTTTATTGAATTTTTGCACCATTTATGTATTTTTCATTGGTTATCAGTCGCACAGAATTTCAACAAATTAGAGCCAATACTTGCTAAAAAAGTTGGCAACTTATGGGGGACTTTATATAGAAAAGTCGGTGGTAATGTTGGGAAAAAAATTGAAAATTTCGACAACAAGATACCAAAAAATCTAAAAAATGTTGATCACAAGTGGCCGAAAAATCTATATATTTTTGGCACCAACCTGCTGTCTTTTATCCATATTTTCGGCCACAATGTATCGACAATTTCCAATATTTTCGGCAAGAAACAACTAAAATATATCAATTATGTCTTTTATAGTAATTTTTTTCCAGGTATTTATTTGACGTTCCATATGTATTTCCGAATCTAACAATAACTTTCTAATTTTTTATAGACCATAATTTCTAGCAAGGGTAGTAACGAAGAAGAGGATTCATTTGTAGTAGTCGATTATACGATGCATTTCACGAACTTTGAGGTATGTGTCCTACTTAATAAGTTCTATTCATTTGATTGGTTTCCTAAGATTTGTGATAAAATCCTTATTTGAATTGCAGTATTTCCAGGGTAAAGAATCCTTGATATCGTGTGCTCGTGAAAGGGGTATAGAATTGGGATTTTGTGATAGTTATATAATGCTCAACTTCTATCAATTCAAGGAAGACTCCAAGAATATACCAGGGATGTGAGAGAGGTGGAAAATATAGAAAACCTGTGAATCCAGAAAGAGATGACTGCAAACCCCTTGACGGCGGAAAGATGAAGTGTAAGAATGTTGGGACAAAGAAATGTGAATGTCCTTTTTCATTGACAGGAAAAAGCTTACTAGGTGATGAAGATTTGTGGGTAGTGGAAATGAGATGTGGAACACATAATCATCCTTGATTACAAGACTGTGAAGGGCATCCATTTGTTGGCAGGCTACAACCCCACGAGTAGATGATTGTTGCTGAGATGTCAGCCTATTTGGCACGACCAAAGGACATATTATCGTCATTGAAGCATAGCGATCCTTCCAACGCATCTATTATGAGAACAATATACAATGCATATGCCAAATATCGGGTGAAAGAAAGGGTTAGACGAAACCAAATGCAGCCATTAATGAAAAAGATAAGTGAGAATGGGTACTAAGAGTGGCATACAAGTGATGGTGATCGTGATGAGGTTCGAGACTTGTTCTTTGCCCACCCCACTAGCTTTGTTTTGCTATATACTTTTTTGGATGTGTTACTTATGGATTGCACATACGAAACTAATAGGTACGGTCTATCTTTATTTGAGATCATCGGAGTTACATCCACCTATTTGACATTTTCATTAGCTTACGGATATTTGAGTTCGGAGCGTGAGGATAGTTATCGTTGGGCTTTGGTGAGACCGAAGGAGTTGATGAGAGAAAATGTCTATCCATGTGCCATAACTACAGATCGTGAGTTAGGGTTGATGAATGTCATATCAGATGTGTTTACCGGTGCACGACATTTGTTATTTAGGTGGCACATTTCAAGAAATGTGCTCGCAAAGTGCAAGAAGTATTTCAACCAAAATATGTGGGAGAGCTTCTTGACTAGATGGACTGCTCTTTTGTTGACACAAACAGCAGATTCCTACTATTGTAACCTTAGTCAATTTGAGATAGACTTCGCTTCATATCCTGAAGTACTGAGCTATGTGAAGGAAGTATGGTTGGATGACTATAGGGAAAGGTTTGTGTCGACATGGACAGATCAATTTCGACACTACGATTGCACTACTACGAATAGGTTCATCACATTAAATTCAATATTTATTTTCTAACAATAATTGATTCTTTCTTTGCTAGAGCGTAATGTTATATTCTTTCATTCATTCAAGGTTTGATTTGTTCGTAGGTTGAGAGCTTTCATGCTAGGTTGAAGAGGAATCTCGGCACCTCCCAAGGCACACATTTGAGAGTTGTTGGGAGAGAATACACCAACCATTGGAGTTGCAACATAACGTGATAAAGTCTTCTTTCAAGAGAAGCAAACATGTTGTGCAACACCAGTTCCTCCCTCAAGTATTCAAAGAGTTACGTGGGTTCGTGTCCGCAACTGCCCTAGATATCATCCTTAAGGAATGTAAACTGGCAGACTTATCAATGTGCAGGGTTCAAATAGATTGTGGGTGTCCGATTAGGAAAACTCATGGATTACCATGTGTTCATGATATTGTTCAGATTCGTGCCGAAGGAAGGCCTATTCCCATGTGTGCTATTGATCCTCATTGGCAAAAGTTATCCATCATTGATAGGGAGCCCTTGAACCATGATGCTCCATTTGTTTCTCAGGAACATCCTGTTTTAGAGTCATGTTGGCTAGAGTTTCAACATAAGTTTCAGCAAGTCAGTGAGCATGAGCAGTGGATAATGTTACGGAAGCTAACTGAAATTTGTCACACAGAGACCACTCATTTAGGGGAGCCGACATTAAAGGTAAAGACACGAGGGTGTCCTAGTGCTAGGGGGAGATCAAAAAGTAAGTTAGATACAAGCACCAAACGGGATCCTTCTGCATTTGAGTTAGTGGATTCCCAACAGGGAATGCTCCTTATACACACCTTGGATTCACAGCCGGGCTCTACACATGTTTGGTTTGATCTTGCAAAAATGCTTGGTAGGAAGAAGAAGCAAACTCCCCAACATGGCCGCTGTGTTCATCGACATAGGTTTGTTGATACATTGCCAGCTTGGTTGCAGCCATGTATTGATCATATCGAGGATGTTCTTGGATACATTAAAGGTAAAGACATTAAAGGTAAAGAGACCACTCATCTAGAGGAGCAGACATTAAAGGTAAAGACATGTGGTGGTCCTACTGCTAGGGGGAGATCAAAAAGTTAGTTAGATACAAGCACCAAACGGGATCCTTCTACATTTGAGTTAGTGGATTCCCAACAGGGGATGCTCCTTGTACACACCTTGGATTCACAGCCAGGCTCTACACATGTTTGGTTTGATCCTGCAAAGATGTTTGGTAGGAAGAAGAAGCAAAGTCCCCAACATGGCAGCTGTGTTCATCAACATAGGTTTGTTGATACATTGCCAGCTTGGTTGCAGCCATGTATTGATCATATCGAGGATGTTCTTTGATACATGAGCTTTTTTTGGTTGATTGAAAAAAGGGGATAACAAAGGGATCCGCCCACATATTTTAAATCTCTATTTTCATTTTATTATATATTTTTTTATTATTTTCTTTTTGTTTTCCTTTATCTAATTTTATCTGAGAATTTCTTATACTTTCATATGATCTAGTTATTTATTTTATGTTCCGAATTCATTAGAAAATTCCTTTTTTTTTTTCAATTTGTTAGCGGATGGTCATTGTGGTTTTCGAGTTGTAGCCCAAAGGCAAGGTCTGCATCCCATATGAGAACTCTAGGCTCATGAAAATCGTAGGCCAGAGAATGCACAACCCTCCGGTTCTTGAAGTGCTAGTATATCCACCCCTGAAGTAAAGATATCGGACCAGTGAATTGCTTACACCTCCATTGACACCTGGATCCCAGTTGCATATATAGATATGTTAACACTCCTGCACCCCATGCATAAGTATGTATATCGTGCGGGTTTACTAGAGAACAATCACTGAATGATCATATCCTACACATAAAAAATATGCTGACACATATAGTCCGGGAACACTACCCAATGGCTAAAGGTAAATCACCTGACTTAAAGAAAACTAATGTGTTATGACCTTTGTTCGAAGAAATGCTCAATTCCATTAACTGGCCAAGAATGAATTTTTTATGATTTAAATTTTCGGTGATCCGTACCTTACTATGTTGGAAGTCCCAATATGCAGATCGCCTATTTAAATTAAGTTGGACCTTATTATGTGTTATACTAATATGTATAAATATACATATAAAGATTATTTTTTTTTTTACACATTATCTCAGAATAAGATAGTTCTGTTTTTTGGCATAAATCCCGACGATAAATATTTTAGAGTTGGAGACTAATAGGGCATATGGTTCACTTGGAATAACAAATAAACCTTTTGGGGTTAACCCAAAATATTGGGGGAATAAGTACCAATTGTAAGGTTTCAAATAAGATGACCTAGAAAGCAATTGATCATATTTTTGAAAACATATTTATTTTAATTAAAAATAAAAAATACATTAAAATAAATCCTTAAGAAAAAAATATTCCAAAAATACTAATAATTATAAAAATTTCCAGATCCTAATGACCCCCAATTACGATACTGATTGGATGCATTTGGACAATGATTCAATTTTCTGAATGTTAAAAATGTTATTTTTTTCCAATTTTTAAAACATTTTAAGAATTTAAAAATCTATTTGTGTATATAAAATTTTTGTCTTGATCCATTCCTCATCTCATCTCAATCACTACCCTTCCATTTTTCACTTATCTATAACTCTTAATTCCAAACGATTGCATTGTCCTTTAATTCTGCCTATAATAATAATAATAATAATAATAATAATAATAATAATAATAAAAGGAACTATGAATCCTTTAAATCTAGCAATAAT
>JAWZTD010046709.1:0-11479 GCA_035221335.1 Echites panduratus | reverse complement strand
TGGGATCAGAGTCTTTTGGTTCCTAGATTGTTTTTTTTTTTTTTTTTTTTTTTTGTTTTGAGCAGTAGGAATTGGAGTAAATTTGGATACAAGTTTTGTTACCTTAGGTTTGGAAGGCTTTGGGGGAGGAGCCGTCACCTTTGGCCCATTTTCCTTTCTAGCCCTTTTATCTATACACATTAAAGAGGCATAAACAACTTATTTCAAGTTATAATAAAAAGCAAACTTTTAAAATGTTAAAGATTTACCTATTTTGGCTCAAGTAGCATGAGCCTTTTTCTTGACCACATTTGTAACAAACTTTTTTCCTACCAGAATAAGAAATATTTGTCAAATATCATTCAGGTGTAAAATGAAAAACTAGATAAGGATACTTATTGAAGTTAACATAGTCAAATTCTAACATGTGAAATAAGCATATCGAAGAAGATTCATATTAAATGATGCACTTCCTTTGAGTTCCCACTTAAACGGGAACCTTATTGATAAGGGATTTCCTATAATTCCATGGAAATTTAATTTCCCCTTATAGATATTGGTATGGTTGGCTTGCTTAGAAAAAACCTCTTCCTTCTTAGATTTTTATTCTTTGGTAAACCATAGAAGATAATCTTAACCCAACCCTAAAATGTAGGATATATGAGGTCACAAAACCCGCGGGTAGCTTGATCCTACCCGAACCACCAAGGTATAAAAATCTCGGAGTCTTCGGGGATGTTAAACTCTTTCCTAAAAACTTTCATTTCTCTAATCACACTCCTAGTCGTCAAATATTGAGGTTTTTCCTAGTAGCACCCTCATCACAACTAAACAATGTACTATCTTTACAATCTTCCATGTACAATTCGTATGGCACTTGGTAATCAGAATGTCTCCTTTTGTCTTCCTCATACAAAAAGTGAAATCTATTACTCTAATCCCACACACATATCTAATACTATGATATTTACAATCGAGAGGCTTCTTGGAGTTACCACCTCGATTCTTTCTTCTTTATCCTACACATCGGCAATATCCTCTTCACTAATTCAGATTACTACTGTAGAAGAACTACTGGCTACTGCATCTTCACTAAATAGTTCTTGGTTCTCAATATTTGTAGACTCGCTTGAAGAAATTGATGTAGAAGACATATTCAAACACTTTTTGAACAAAAAATTTGAGGTCTGAAAGATCGCATATATGCATTAGAACTCAATTTTATCTTTCGAATTCATTATCACGACAATATGGGGGATGAAATTTTAGGGGATAAGGATAAGGTGGATTAAGATATTGAGAGTTACGCTGAAATTGTAAGTTATTGTGCGAAATGTTCTATATCATGTGGAACCTATAAATGTTAATAAACATGTGAGGAGTTTAAATTTTGGGATTTTTGAAATCTTGTATCGTATTGACAAAACCCCTAGTTGAGTGCAAATTCAATTCCAAGGGAGAAGAAAAAACTTGTTGAAAGCAATAAAGTACTAGAAAATTTTTAAATGAGAGATTGTGAAGTAAAAATGAAAAATAGTATTTATAGAAGAGAAAAACCCTAAATATTAAAAAATTGAGTGGTTAGGGCAATGGTACAATACAACTAAATTGTCTGATTCACTTGCTTGCTAAAAAGGTTGTCTTGTTTAGGATTGTGTAATTTGAAAAAAAAAAATAAAAATAAAAGGAAAAGGGAAGAAGTTTGTGTGTGGTTCAAAAAAAAAAATATATATTTATTTATATATAAAGAGAAGAAAATTCGTGTAGTTTTAAGGGGGGAAAATGGGGAAGCAATAATTTATTAACAATAAAAAATTTTTTAAAAAAATCAGACTTTTCAGTATTTAAGTGGATCCCCCACTACGATTTTTTTTTTTTCACAATTCAAGAACAATGGCAATTGGTAAGCTGATTTATCTCATAAAATCAGTCCTCATCTATCTAAGGTTGTACAATTCGTTTGACCTGCGCAGACCCAATGCCACCTATTTGACTCTCTCCACCCCGATATTAAAAGTTTCTTTTTTTTTAAGCAACAAGATTTGAACCCTTGACAGGAAGAGTTTACTTATCCTTCGGTAGAGTTGCATTCTTGGAGTAGAAGCAAGTAATTGAGATAGCATATAAGCTTTTACATGTACTCGAACATTGCATTCTTATGGATCATATGGCTACTACCTAAATCATCTGGGCTTCAACCACATGTTTTACCTGATGATTTCTTGGAAAACATATCAAACCTTATAATCAAAATGATGTTCTACAATCCATCATAGAAGCAGAAACAAATAAGCTTTAACATGGTACACATAATCTCTAGGCTATTTATCTTCTTTAGTTTAAAATATACATTCATATTCAGCAGTGCAAATAGGTAGATAACAGCCCACTACACTACACTAACTATCTTAAGCCTTTGTTCATATATATGATTGGAAGACAGATGACGTACCACTCATATAGGAGGCAGTATGGTGTATTGTAGAATTGGCAAAATTCAGTTATATGTATCAACTATTATAAACAAACTTAATTATCTAAGCATCTAACTAGAAACACTTGCTCATCTATTGGTCTACAAATTTAAATCACCACAAAAACAATAGGATAAAATAAGACTAGACTATTCGCAAACCGTTCGAGCTCAACTAATTAAAAGCTAAAATTCAGCTCGTCTTAAACGAACTCAAGGCTTGGCTCTCTTTTTGAAGGAGTAGAGTCCAACCCACATTTATTCATTTATTTAGGCTCGAAAGCTTAAAAGAACTTTTGATATATATAATAATTTATTTATACATATTACAAATATGATATTGGCTGATTTATTATATATTTTGTCATTTATATATTCATATTATGTTTTCATAAAATTATCTATGTAAAGATTTTTATATTGCAATTTATATATAATGTATGCAATTTGTTTTATCAAATAAACAGAATTCTCTAATTAAAATTTAAAAAGTTACTTTCAAATTATGAATTGGAAGTTCCCATATGTTTCCTTACTTACTTTATCAATTACTTTAAAATTCCATCTTGAATTTCGTAATTTACAACCAATATATTGGAAAATTCTTGTTTATTTGTCGAATTGTCATGTTTTGTTATGACTGGGCAATTGAATCACAAGACTCATGCCGAAAGAATTACAAGAATTGTGTTTCATCAATTTAGGAGAAAACTCGTAATGCAAATTTGATCATTTTCTCATGACAAGATTGTAATTTAAATAACTCTATTTTTTTTTATTCAGCCTCATTAAGGAGATGTAGTTTTGAAGGTGTTGTAAAACTAAATTTAGTTTGAAGTATTATTAATATAAAATTTAATTTTAATATTTTTTTAAAACTTAAATAAGCCTGAGCTCAAGCCGAACCTAAACGAGTCGAGCTTAAATGAGCCCCATCTGAGTTGAGCTTAAACGAGTCCGAGCTGGAGTTTGGACTTGACTTTTTGACTTTTTTTAACCACCCCGAAGTCGAGCTCGAGCCTTCCTTAAACTCCACAAGCCAAGCTCGAGCCTTCATATTCAGGCTCTTGAAAGCCAAAGCCCGAATAAGTGCCCGAAAGAATATAAACGAGCCAAGCTCAAGCCTAGTAGATTCGGGCTCGGCTCGGCTCGGCTCATCTATTTTACAGCCCTAGTTGCTACATCCACTTCTCTAAGATGATCTCTAGTTTCTCTCTTTCTCTTTATTACATATTATTTCTTCTTCTGATCTATACAAAATAACAACACGATAATATCAGTAGTTGGATATGCCTTAAGACTATTTGATGGTTTACTTTGTTGGCATCACTTTGCAACATGATGTTATTGATATCATTATGGTTTTCTTTAATATCTACATTTTGTTAAGTCAATTATGTAGTGTTATTGAAATTAGAATATCAATAACACAATGAGAATAGTATTTGTTGGCTGACGAGTGTTGTCGGGGATATGAGAAATCAAATCATCACATTAGTATACATAGAGTGTTGTGTACTGGATTGATCCCCCATGGAATCATTTCAAGGATTGTTTTATGAATTTTATGAGTGATTTTATTATGATAATTATGTTTGATTGTTTGAATTGAATTCATCATATATTCCTACATTAAAGATGGCATACTTTGATATTGTTAAACATCACTATTAACTAAGTGGTATATAGGCATGTATTTAGTATCTCATAATTTATGTGATGGAACGTTGAATGATCTAGATAGGATTTATCCCTCTTATATAACAAGAGAGTGATGTCTTGCATCTTTAGATGAGTGAGACTATAAAATGCATCACCATGCTCAAATAAGTATACATGAGATATTTATCTTATTAGTTTTTAGTTAGTCTACTTAAACATGATAATTGAAAGATTGAACTTTACAAGTATGACACGTTCCATGACTCATGTTCAATTATGACTTTCTAGACAAAAAGATTAAGACATAAATGTTTATCACAAAAGTTTTTTTCTTTTCACAAATATTCTCATTAATTGGATTTCAATGATGTGTTACTAGGCCCCATTTATTGTACATGATATTAAATTTTGTTTTTAATAAAATGCCAATTTTACGAGGCAAGGCATGTTCATGAATCTAGGAATTCAATCTTGTTTATTCCTAGTTGTGTGTCCATGAGACAATCAAGGCAAGGTGATTGTTCATGTGAACCAATAGACGTAGAATTCAGAGATCCCTATTGGCCACTCCAGACCACAGTTCAGTGAACATCCTCTTTCTGAAATTAAACAAAAGATATTCTTGTGACCCTCTCTGGGATTCGCTACTATCGATACCTGAAGGAGATCTATTTGTAGCCTTCCTTCAATACATGCCCTAATGTGACATAAAACCATTGGAACTCTACCTTGGAGGATCTAATCAGTTATGTTATTGTGGTGAATTTCCTCAATGGGGTGATCAAAGTGCTGATGCAAAATACTTGGTCGGATTTTGAGTAGTAAGGATAAGACTGACAATTCCAACCCCCCCTAAAAAAAGAAAATTATCATGTGCCGATAACATAACTAGTTTCAATGAGTGTTTTGTTGGAAAATGGTAATTGGGACCAAAACGGCTGTCCATAATATGTTAAGGGACAATAATGGGTAAAATAAACTTGTGGGATTATACTATAATTTTACTCCAAACATATGAGATCAAATGGGCCAAAAGCCCAAAGATAAAAATAGACTTAATGGATTTTGCGGCCGAAAGTGTAAAAATGGGACCAAACAAAAAGTTGTTTTGCCTAATAGTAATAGTGAGGGAAAACCCATATCTTTTTCATGGATCTACATTTTTTCTTTCATATTCCAAATATTTTATTTACTTAGTACAAACAACAATAATAGTGGATGGAAAAGAGAGGCTATTTTTTTTTCCTAATGAAAGACTCCAAAAAAATCCCTAGGCATATACATTCTTCTTCCCGTGTAGGCTTATATCCAAAACAAACATAATGGATCGGAATGGAAAAGGGTCTCTAAGTATGTTTTCATTAGATAGCCTTAATTTCAAAAGAAACTCATTGGATGAAAAAGGGAAACCTAAGGGCTTAGTGGGTAGAAAAGACAGTCTCGTTTCTTTTAAGAGAAAACCTCCATAAAACCCCCCATTCAAGTAGGTTCTTCTTCCCTTGTATACTTATATTCAAAAGAAACATAATGGATGGAAATGGAAAAGGGCCTATAAGTACGTTCTTCTTATATAGCTTTAATTTCAAAAGAAACTCAACAAATGAAAAAAGGAAATGTAATAGTTTAGGCTTTTTCTTGAGCTTTCCTTTTTCACATAAGTTCTCACTTACTAGGTACTATTGTCACGAAAGTTCTAAAAAAAACCAAAATCACTTAATCTGGATTAAAATTTCTTATTCATAAACCTATGTACATTCTATTGCATCACTTATAAGATGATAGTGCAAAAAGGCACGGAATTAAGGTTGGAAGTTCCTCGTGTAGTAACAGAAGAAGTGATTTCCCGCACATACTAGTCTTCTAGGAGTGATCTTGAGATCAAGATTCAACCTCTTTCACCCCATTTTTTTTTTCATCTCGATATAAAAGTAGGTTCTTTCATGGTAAGTTATTATATAATAATAATAGTGCCTCATAATTTTATTTTTTTTTCCTTATGCTCCAATTTCTTTCCTTGATCCATAAACAAGGAGATTCTTTTTCTTTTCCTTTTTTTTTACAAGAGGTGTTCGATCCAAGCTCATGCATGCACATTGACTATATAATTGCAAGCTCATCAAGGTTAGAATCTGCAGCGAAACCGAGTCGAACCCATGACCTACAGTATGCAAATTGCACCTTCGAACCATTTGGGCACTCTTGAATGCCAATACAGGTAGATTTTTGCAAGGTGATAATAATAATAATAATGGTTGGAGAACAAAAGTAAGAAATTATCCCCCTTCCCCCCCTGCCACCCCCGAGAAAAAAGCTTGAAGCTTAGCAGAGGTGAATGGAAAATAGCCTAAAAAGTACGTTCTTCTTATGTAGAATTAATTTAAAAGGAAACTAGATAAATGCAAAAGGGAAACCTAGGTGCTTATGCTCTTACTTGAGTGTTCCGCTTTCACATATATAAGAAGGTTTCACCTAGCATACATAACTTTTTTTCATCAATAAAATTCAAAAGAAACTAAACTCTAGTAGTATGGGATTAAAATCTCTTATTCATAAACCCCTAATGCTATTGCATCATGGGATACTGATGGTGTAAAAATGCTTAGAATTGAGCTTTGAAGGTCCCTATCTGCCAACAAATAGAATGGGTTTGAGTGTGAAGAGCGTGCTAGAGAAAACATATCCCTTGTACAAAGATAAAAAAAAACTATATAATAAATAAATAAAGGAGATTCACTCCAACTTCCTCTAATGACCAAGTTAGTGCCTTATAGAGGAAGACAATATCTTGTTTGAGAAAAAATAGCTTTAACGTTTTTCCACATCTTCTATTCTCTTGATATACACCTACTGATGTTTAGCTAATATCCCTCAAATGCTAGTCATGTGGGAGTGACAAGTGGAAGGGGAAAGATTTTCAAGAAACTTTCAGTAGGGGTTGGTGGCTCAGTTGGTTTGTGTGTAGGTCTCATAGCTAATATTGAGTGATCCTGAAGTCGAGAGTTTGAGCCTCTCTCACCCCACAAATAAGAAAACAATATTTGTTTGAGAAAAAAATGGTTTTAACGTTGGTCATGTGGGAGTGACAAGTGGAAAGGGGAAAAGATTTTCAAAAAACTTTAATTGTTGGTGGTGTCACAATTGGTTAGCTCTTAGATCTCATATTAGAGTGATTTTGAGGTGAGCATTCGAGCATCTCTCACCCCACAATTTTGCAATTTTTATATTTATATCCAATGGAAACTTAGTGTCTTATAGAGGAGTGGCAAGTGGAAGGGGAAAGATTTTCAAAAGTTTTCATTAGGGGGTGGTGGCTCAGTTTGCTAACAAGTAGGTCTCATAGCTAATATTAAGTGATCCTGAGTTTGAGCCTCTCTCACCCCAATTTTTATATTTGTATCCAAGTTAAGCTTAGTGTATGAAAACTTAGTGCATCACTTATGGACTTCTTGTGATGATCAAGTTAGTGTTTGAGAAAAAATATTTTGTTAGAGCCTTATGACTTATAGAGGAAGACAATATTTTGTTTTAGAAAAAATAGCTTTAACATTTTTCCTCATCATCTATTCTCTTGATAGACACCTACTAATGTTTAGCTCATATCCCTCACATGTTGGTGATGTGGAAGTGACAAGTGCAAGGGGAAAGATTTTCAATAAACTTTCTTTAAGGGTAGTGGCACAGTTGGTTAGTGCGTATTTCTCATAAATAAAATTGAGTGATCTTGAGGTTGAGAGTTCAAGCCTCTCTCACTCCATAATTTTTATATTTATATCCAAGGTAAACTTAGTATTTTGTTTTAGAAAATATAGCTTAAGTTAGTAGCTTTATTTATATTTATAACCAAGGTAATTATATTTATATCCAAGGTAAACTTAGTATTTTATTTTAGAAAAAAATAGCGTAAGTTAATGTCTTTTAGAGGAGACAATATTTTGTTTGAAAAAAATAGCTTTAACTTTTTTCCTCATCATGACACTTGGAAGGGGAAAGATTTTCAAAAAACTTTCATTAGGAGTGTGGTGGGGCAGTTGCTTAACGGGTAGGTCTCATAGCTAATATTGAGTGATCCCGAGGTCAAGAGTTTGAGCGTCTATCACTCGACAATTTTTATATTTATATCCAAGGTAAACTTAGTGCATCACTTGTGGACAATTAGTGTCTTATAGACTAAGATGATATTTTGTTTGAGAAAAAATAGTTTTAAAGTTTTTCTTCCTGGTCATGTGGGAGTAACAAGTGGAGGGGGAAAGATTTTCTAAAAACCTTCATTAGGGATAACCTTCATTAGGGGGTGGTGGCGTAGTTGGTTAGCGCGTAAGTCTCATAACGAATATTGAGTGATCTTGAGGTCGAGAGTTCAAGCCTCTCTCACCCCATAGTTTTTATATTTATAGCCAAGGGAAACTTAGTGCATCACATATGGGCAAGTTAGTGTCTTATAGAGGAAGATAATCTAATAGTTTTCAAGTTTTTCCTCATCTTCTATTCTTTTGATATCAT
The DNA here is from genome assembly GCA_035221335.1 of Echites panduratus. Lineage (NCBI taxonomy): Eukaryota > Viridiplantae > Streptophyta > Magnoliopsida > Gentianales > Apocynaceae > Echites > Echites panduratus. The sequence goes on along the minus strand of JAWZTD010046709.1, from coordinate 2,865 downwards.
ATCCCTCACATGCTAGTCATGTTGGAAAGATTTTCAAAAGAACTTTCATTGGGGGTGATGGCGTAGTTGGAGGTCGAGAGTTCGAGCCTCTCACCATATATATCCTTTGTGCATACAATACCTTGAATGGCGAAGTTACGATTGGTACTCTGCTCCTATCATTGTTACTCGCTACTATTGGACAGGGTAAATCTCTATTTCAATTTTTTTTTATTTAAAAGTTAAAAGAATACTTATGTTTCTTTCTTTTTTACTTCCTTTTTTTCTGTTTTATCTATTTTTTAAGCAAATCTTTTATATTTATATATTCTAACTACTATTAAATAATATTTTAACTCATAATTTAATTATTTTTATTTAAAAGTCTAAAAGAAAACAAAGAATCTTCAACATAAATTTCTTGTATTTTTAACCAAAATTGATTTTTTCATAAAATATTTTGTATTTATATTCTTCACGATATGAAAATAATAGTTTTAATTTATTGAATATGTAATTAATTAAATTTATATTAGTTAATGTAATTTTAAAACTCATCTAATTTAATTAAGTGAACCGTGATAATTAGTTAACATCACTAAATTAACTCTTGATTTATTACACATATTTAAAATGTTTATAGGTTAACTTGTAGATCAACTATATTTTCCTGTGTTACGTTTTAAATTTTAATTTTTTATTGTATAATATTAATTATTCAAAATCATTTTTCCAAAAATAAGAAAGGGTAAAAATATGAATAGTTTTATTTCTAAAGAATTTACTTGTCACCCATTCAAATTCATATTAATGTATTATTTAAAAATTCAAAGATAACGAATACTTAAGTTTTTTTATATTTAATTTTTTTAAAAAAAAAATCTTTTGTATTTATATACACTAAATAATATTGTAACTCATAGTTAATTATTTTTGTACAAAAATCTCAAAGAAAAAATCTATAAGAGAATTTTTTTTTTAACCAAAATAATTGTTTTTCAGAAAATCTTTCTTATTTATATACATTACCCTTTAGAAGATATGAAAATAATAATTTTAATTTAGTGAAACGAAATTAATTAAATTGATACGTGTTAATGTAATTTTAAAACCAATATAATTTAATTAAGTGAATCATGATAAATATTGAATATTACTAAATTATAATTTGACTCGTGATTTATTATAAATATTTAAAAAATGTTTATAAATTATATTCTAAATCAATTATATTTTTTATGCATTACATTTTTGAATTTTTATTTTTCATTATTTAATATTAATTATTCAAAATCATTTTTTTTAAATTAAGAAAAAGGTAAAAATATGAAGGGATTGAGATTCTTTTTTTTTTTTTGGAAGAAGAATTTACTTGATTTATCATTAAGTATTTAATTTATATTTTATTTTATTATTTTACAGAAGATAAAAAATTTTAATTTATGGTTTTTTTTTGGTATTTTTTGAGTGATATAGATAGATATGAGTATAGATATAGATTAATTATTTAATATAATATTATTATATTAAGTGTCTCCTCGATAAAAAGAATCCTCTCTTTAATGATACATTTATTATTATTATTATTCTTTTTTTTAATTTTTTTAAATTAATTTTTAGTTAATTATTCAAAATCACTTATTCCAAAAACTAAGAATGGATAAAAATATGAAGAGTTTTCTTTCTAAAAAAATTTACTTGATTTATCTTTTGGTATTTAGTTTATAGTTTATTTTTAATTATTATGAAAGATAAAAAGACTTAGCCTAGGTATAGATTAAATATTTAAGATTATTATTATATTGAGTGCCTCCTCGATAAAAAAAAAAAACATATTTTTTAATGCTACTTCTATATATATATATATATATATATATATATGTGTGTGTGTGTGTGTTATGTTTCTTTCCTTTTTTGGTCCCCCCGCCTATCCCCCCCCCCCCCCCCCCGGAACTTTTAGAAATTAAAATCACTTCCTAACATTAAAGCACATGTCAATTTTTTATAGGGAAACGTGGTGGCTTCTCACGCTATGACCACCTTCTTTAATTAATATATATATAGATATAGATTATGATGTACTCAATAGTTAAGGTTCAATCACAATGACAAGTTCTCAATATGTTCATCAAAAGATTCAAGTTTAATATTAGATTTATCTTTGGAATTGATTATCCTTAGCCAATATAACGAATTTAAAGACAATTCTACACCCTAAACCAAAGTGAAGAAGACCTCGAAGAAGTTTCTTAACAACCCCAAATTGTTCATAAAGAAAACCTCATATGTGGATTAATATGATCTTTCAAGTTTTACTCTCAAAGAGAATTGTTGTTTTTTAATAATTCATGGTTGATTGATGGGTTACAAAAAAAAAAGGATGTATTTATAGTGTCTCATCCCCAATCTAATCTAATAAACGTTCTTGGGTGTTGAAGACACAAAATTTATTGAAACTACATGAAAACCCAAGAAAAGTCAAAAAAACATAGGGTGGCTCGATATCGCACCGATGTCGGTGCCCACGCTAGTGCCAGTGCCAATTAGCCTCAATAGTTGGGCGCTAGCTAGTTCACTGTTGACCGACCCTGGTGCTCATGCTAGTTAGCCTCAGAAGTTAGGAGCTGGTGGTGTGGTGTGGTGTGGTGAGGTGCGATGCACTGGCATCCTCAGGTAGATGACATCGACCGTTTTCAAACAATCATCAACCTTTTTCAAGTGATCATCAACCATTTTTGACAATTTTTAATCCATTTCAATACTAATTATTATTTCAAATTTTTTAAAGACTTCTCCCACCATTTCCATGCTTGAATTTGAAATATAGATCTTTGTAAGTGAGCATCTTATCTTCAAGCTTGTAACCATCAAACAAGGCATAATGAT
>JAWZTD010046688.1:0-11482 GCA_035221335.1 Echites panduratus | reverse complement strand
AGTGGGGAGGGAGAAAGGGAAAGAAAAAAGGGAAGGAGAAAGAGAAAGAAAAGAAATTTGTTTTTTTTTTTTGTTGTTGTGTGTAAATAATCTGAAAAGGGATGTGTATAAATCATGGGTATTTTAGACAAATATGGGATGTGTGTAAATAATTTTTTGATGTGTGTTTATAAAGAGATGTGTGTATATAGGATTGTGTAGTGTAAATATCAGCTTCCACTAAGATAAAATTATTCAATCTATTTTAGTCAATCTAATCAATTGATCAACACAATCTAGTAGCATCCGATCAAGTTGGAGCAAAGATGTTAATCATGCCCAACTTATTACAAATATGGTCAACCGAAGCATCACTTACTGCTTTATTGAAAATATCTCAAAATTGATCTCTAGTTCTGACATGTTTAGTAAGAATGTACTTTTCCTAAATCTTCTCTCGAACAAAATGGCAATCAATCTTCATATGTCGAGTCCTTTCATGAGAACAGGATTAGTTGAAAGATGAAGTACATATTGACTATCATTCCATAATGTAGCTAGCAAACCAAATTTTAGTCCTACTTCTTCTAACAACTGCTACAACCAAATAATTTCACATGTGGAATGAGCTATTGCTTAGAATTTAGATTTTTCACTTGATCTACAGACAAACATTCTGTTTCTTACTCTTCCAAGAAACTAAATTTCCTCTAACAAAAACACAGTACCTAGTAGTAGATCTCAAATCAGTTTTTGATCCTCCATGATCTACGTGTAAGAAACATTCAATATCAATATTTCCATGATTTCGACACACCAAACCAAGTCGTGGAGCTCCCATTAAGCAACAAAAAGTCTATTCAATTGTCTTAAAATGAAAAACAAAAGGTGATGTCATAAATTGACTCACAACAACTTATAGAGTCGAGTTACCATAAGATAGCTAAGTTTCCTCATCAATCTAATGCATCTCTCCAAATCTTCAAATATCCCATTATCATATCTCCCGAGGTTGATAGGAGTCATTGGTGTGCTAAAGATTTAGCTCCCAATTTCCTAGTTTTTGCAGTAAATCGAGAATATGCCTTTTTTTTTTTTTTTGCAAAGAAGAATACCTTTCTTGCTTCTTGTGACCTCAATTCTGAAGAAATATTTCAACTCTTCATAGTCTTTCGTCTAAAATTGAATATGTAGAAAGGGTTTGATAGATGAGATGTTAAGTGCATCATTTCCAATAATAATAATATCATCAACATAAACTAGTAAGAGGGAAGACCAATAAAATACAAATGATCACACATACTCTGTGTCATCCCAAAATCTTGAACAACTCTACTAAATTTCTGAAACCATGCTTGAGGACTTCGTTTCAGACCATAGAGTGATTTACAAAGAGGACACACCTTCCTATATTCAACCCAAGCAACAAAATCTGATGGTTGCTTCATGTAAACCTCTTCTTGCAAATCACCATGAAGAAAAGTGTTCTTGATGTCAAGCTAATGTAAAGGTCAATCACGAGTGGCAACCATAGAGATGAATAAATGAGCAAACATTAATTTTGCAACAAGAGAGAGTTTCAGAATAATCCACCCCAAATGTTTGAACATAATCTTTGGCCATTATGCGAGCCTTGAGTCAAGCAACAAACCTATCAAGATTGATTTCACAACAAACACCCTACTTATATCCAACAACCTTCTTCCTAACAGCCTAATTTACTAAGTCCCAAGTTACCAAATTGACTAACATTCAAAATCAAACATAATGAATAAAGGGAGATAATAGAAGCAAATATGTGTGAAGAAGCTCAATTATTCAATACAAAAGTGTCAACATCTTGGATAACATTTAAAAAATGTTGTAAGAATCAAGAATTTAGAACTTAGAAAGTAACAGAATAGTAGTACAACATAAAGTAACATATTAATAAAATTGTTTGAAAAAAGAAAAAAAAAAACTATATTTAGATATCAAGAATTTTTAAAAATGCAACATAATGATTGCCTCTAGTAGTGTTCACGGTTTGGATTGGTTCGATTTTGATTATTTTTCATACCGAACCAAATGTTTTGGTTTGAAAATCTCAAACCAAAAACAAACCATTTAAGATTGGTTTGGTTTGATTCTGTTTGCATAAAGTTCAGCTTGATCGGTTTTGTTTGTTCAATTTATAAAAGAAAATTATTTTTAGTTATTTTTTGCTTCATTGAAATGTCCACCTACTACAAAATACAACACAATTTTATTTTACTTTTAGCATAACAAAGATGCTCTATTAAGTGCAGTCTTGTGCTTTTTTAGCCTTTCTATAATAAAAATTTCATTTAATACTGAGAAAGTAGGATAACAAAGTTCAATATTTTTTTATGTGTTGTAGAAGACAAGTAGTGAACTATGGATTACTATATAGATAATTCAAGTGATCTTGTGAAAGAAGCAAAATACATTTCAATGGAGAAAATCGACATCAAACTACAAGATTTCAACTATTATTTCAAAAATAGACAAATCAAAGAGACAAAAGTTACTCACAAGTCGTAATTATATTAGTTTAAATTTTATACAATACTTAAAAACATTAATAGACGAGAACAAAACATATATATAAAATAAGAAATTCAAATTGATATATTCCCTAATTGTTTAGGATAGGAACATGGGAGTAATAAGAAATTATCATATAAGTAAAATAATAAATATAGTTACATATCAATGATCGGTTTGTTTCGATTTGAAAGTATAAAATTAGTAACCAAACCAATTTTTTAGTTTGAAAATTTTTCAATCCAAAACCAAAATAAACCAATTCAAACCAAAAACTCTAAATTCAGTTTGAATGGTTGGATCGATTTTGAAAAAATTTTGAACACCCCTAATTGCCTCAACAATTTTGTAGAAACTAGGTGGTAATTACGGAGCATCGCCCGATATGGTCCTCTAAACTCATTATTTTGCCATCCAATGCAGTCATTTTCTGTTGATTATTGATACTAATTATTTCAAGAAAATATAATATTCTACATTGGAAACGTATTATCTGCTTAAACCTGAGGAGTCCAAACTAAACCATATCTAATCACATATGCACAATATTTAAAATTAGCTAGCTAACAATCAAAGATATATGAACGAAAATTCATTTACAAGGAGAAAGCGACTGGTGATTCAAGAGGGAAAAAACATAAAAGCAAAAATGTAAATGGGAACAAAATACAGGGAATCAGATTCTTGAAGTCAAAAAATGAAATCTGATAAGAACATGTATGAGGATCCATGCAAAAGATTCATTATTGGAATCTACAAGTATGGTCAATATAGCATATATATTCAGAGTAAGCGTTCCTTAGCTTGTGAAACATGATCTAAAAAGGAACCTTGATCTGCAGGAGGTAAGGGTCCTCTTCTATTTTAAATTTGCAGTCAACACAACAATATTTAATTTGTAATAATGTTGTTTAATGTAGATGGATGGAAATCAATTTGCACACATTGATGAATTAGTTGTAGAGCAAACGTTGGCTTTTGCATTTGGGAGTACAAGGTTTGGGAACATTCCACTGGATGGGAATATAGATTGTTGAGAACTGAAATTATTCAGTAGTTTAAAGCATTTTACAAGCATCAAGAATGGTCATTAATTCTTGAATCATCTTTGCATCGGTATGAGGATTGACCAACGTTGTTACTTCTTGCCGAGTATGCTAAAAGAGAGATGGAAGAAGAAAGTAATGCCATTGCTAGCGCAGAAAATGCATATTAGCGGCAACCCTTATTGTAGTTTATGCGATTCAGCATTATGTGTCACAGACATTTGAGTAGACGTACTTGTTCTGGTTTATGTTATGCATGTTACGGTTCTTTAATAATGTATATATAAAATGAACCTTTGTTTAATGGAACCGAGAGATTTAATACTTCTATTTTCTTATATTGGAATTCTTTAGAAGAGTTTACGGAATGTAGATGATAATGAAAACGACAACATAATTGCAAGATCCAAGTTGAAATTTGCATTCTCTGAAAAGACAAAGGTATATATTTTCCTACGAACAGGCAAAGCACATCAAAGGTCAAGAATCTTGGATGACAGAATACAGAGAGTATTTATTGTACCAAGCGAAATTTTTTTCGACTCCATTTCTGGAAAAAATTTACACGGTGAAGATACTCCTTATTTCTAGAATAAATAGTAAGGCCTCACCAGCCAACTCATGCTCAACAACAAATGTGTCCCAATTATCAGTCAGCACTCGATTATTCAACCCCATCTCGAGCATATTCTGTCCTGTTCATAAAATTATTGTTCTAGCTTGATAAGCATGTGCAGTCAGACTTGCTTAAAAATATCCATTAGAAGTTGAATGTGAAAGATTCTATCTATATTGAAATAATTAAATTTTACACTGACAAACTTATGCTAATTTTTTTTTTGGTAAACACTTGATAGAAGCATATTGAATCACACATCTCTTGAACTATGTCTAGTTTCAACGAGGAATATACTTGTTGTTTGATAACCTGAGAACCTGAACAAGATAAAAATGTGTAAGAAAAGGTTAACTAGTCACTAAATAGATAGTAACTGATAACCGAAGATTCTTTTACCATTGAAAGCATAGCAGGTTCTTGTTGTAGTAGGGGAGGAAAGGTTGTTGTCCAAGGCATGTAATATTGTTTTTGCAATTCTGAAAAATGCATAACATCTAAGATTAAATGTCCATAGTGCCAGAGCGGCAACGTTTTTTGGTCTTTTGAATATATTATTGAGGAGGAACTTATTCCATCCTTCTCTAGAGAAGTCTTCACCAACGTTAACACTCCATGTTTCGTAGCCTTCTCTAAGTGTTATGGTATTTTGGTTGTGTAGAACGAGGAGAAAACGGAACTCATCTGACAAGATCTATATTTGTGGTTTAATGCAACATAGAGGCATAGATCCGATTTTAAATAAGATGCAACAAGTTAATTCTAGACACAGATAATGCACATGTGTTTGCAAACAAATCATGATGTCGGAGCGAGTAAAAGCCGCAACCATATCTGAATGTTGTTGTTGTATTTTAGAAGGAAAGAAAGCGGAATAGATTCATTATTCGATGGTGTGCCAACAACAGAAAAAAGACTTGGAGTTACGTTATTTGAGGAGGAATAGTTCAGGATTGTTGCCATGAGAATGAAAATGGTGCTACATAAAATAGAGAAAAAGTACTACATGAGTAATTTTTTTTATATGACTATGGTTGAGCAATAGCTAAGTAGTAATTGTGAGTGGTTGATTTATTAAGTGGTGTTACAGAGAGTTGGTAAGGTTAACAATAGTTGGCAAGGGTAAAATAAATTGCAACCGAAAGTAATTACTTTTTATTTGTAGTAGAGGCTAGTGATTAATACTTAGTAGCTAAAGCTTTTTCTTAGTGCTATTGTCCAAGTTTCACTTTGTGTAGTAGCCAACGAGTCTAATCAATAGCATTTATTATGTTGTAGACCACAAAGCGTTCAACTATAGAACGGTTACGTTGTTGCTAAACAATAACTTGAATCTATGGTTGATAAACTATTAAGAAATAGAAGGAAGCTTAAGTCATCATTTAGATAGGTTCAAGCAATGATATATGCCTGAAGTGATGAACAAATGAAGAGGCACATAAAGAGGAACAGTTCGGTGGCTGCACAAGACAATCCTATGGTGTAATACACAAAGTAATATGGTGAACAACATATTCAAGCAACAATGATAGACAAATATAAATTCAATTTGACAAAAATAGAAAATATTTTCATACATCTTGCTGTTGTAAAAATATTTTCAAAATTTGATTTAAAAGCTGGTTTTTGGAAATTAATAATTTCTCCTGAATAAAGATATAGAATTGCTTTTGGTATTCCTAATGCTCAATTTCAATGGACTGTCATGCCATTTGGTTTAAAGGTTGCTCCATCTAATTTTCAAAAGGCTATGACAAGAATTTTTCGGGAATACTTCATTCTGCTCTAGTTTAAATAGATGATATCATCCTCTTTTTTTTTTCTAAAGATGATGAAGAACATAATGATACGATCCCAAGTAGATGCTTGAAAACTTATGAGGATCAATATTTCAAGTGTAAGGAAGCCATGAAGGCATTGGTGATCAACATGGAAGAAAAGCTTGAAGATGATGCCTTATTTGAAGAGTTATTATGAAAATCAAAGATTGAAGAATTTCATGAAGAATCTAAGTGTGGATGAGACTATTATGGAAAAATCAAAGATATTGCCAGTGGAAATTTCAATTGAAAAGACTATTATGAGACTATTCATGGACAACGACAAAGTATTATTTGAACTCTATTTTCAAAGTTATTTTCTAATAATACTTCTTTGTAATAGGATTTCAATTAGGATTTTAATTAGTTTTTAGACTTCTGTTAGGAGAATAATTCTTGTAAGGAGTTCTATAACTCCTATAAATAGAGCTTTTAGTCAAGACTCAGTACACATAATTCATTATTCAATATAAGATATTCTTTTCCTCTTATGAGAGTAAATTCCTTCAAGATCAAAATTGATCTTTTGTGAGAGTTTCACATAGAACTTCTTAGGGTTCTTGAGAGACTTTCTTAAAAGGCTTACTACTACTTTGGTTTGGGGTGTAGGAAGGTTCTTTAAACTTGTAGATTGGTAGAGTTATTACAATAATTCTAGGTCAATCTGTTCCAAACTTGAACGTTGACTAATTCGTGGGAATTTGATTCTGCATTGAGATGTTCTTTAGGGTAAAGCCTAAATTTAAGAAAATTCAACCTTGAGGATCGCATCATATAAAACTCTGCTTGTGCAGTTCTTTGAAATCATCAGCCAAAAGGTTATCATGCTTTCAGAAAAGAAATCCTTTATTGGAAAACCAAAGATAGAATATGTTGGGATGAAAATTTCCAATGGTACCTTTCATCCAGGATCTCACCTTGTTGAACACCTTCCTCATTTTCCTAATGAAAATCTTTCTACAGAAGAATTAGAACAATTCCTTGACATTGTAAATTACATCTGGCCTTTCTTACCCAAAATTGCCCGGCATACTATTTTAACCACACTCCTTAGAAAGATATCTCCTCCTTGGGGACCAGAACATACCCAAGTCATCCAAGAGATTAAAGACCTTTGTAAAAATCCTCCTCCTTTACATATCCCCACTACTGGTCTTTGAATTCTGCAAACTGATGCCATTGATGAATATTGGGGTGCAATCCTACTTGAAGAAATTCAAGGAAAACAACACTATTGTGGTCATGCTAATGGACAGTTCAAAGAATCAGAAAAACATTATCATACCACAATAATTTTGATTGTGAAAAATGGAATCAAAAGGTTTGGGTTTCATCCTATTGGACATGAATTTTTGGTTCAAATGGGATAACTAGTCTTTTCCAAAAATTCTAGATTTTAAAAACAAAAGTGATTCCTGAATCACAACTTTTGAGATTAAAAGATTGATTTTCAAAATATCAGTTTAATGTGTCTCACATTAAAGGATCTTCAAATGTTTTGGTTGATCTTTTATCTCGTCCCAAAAAGAGTTTGAAGGTTTCTTCTTTTAATTTTCCAAAAGTTTTTGTAAATTCTTTTTCTTTTCCTCTTATTCTCATGCTTGCAAGACCTCTGGAAGATATTCCTGCAGCTCTTTTGCAAGGATCTTCTTCCAGACCCACTCAAGATTTATTTTTTCCTCCTCATCTTCATCCACACTGTTCTGTGAATGATATCCATCGATATGCAAAAAAGAACAACTTCAAATATCAAGCCTTAGACATGTCAGAAATATCTCATCCTCCTATTCCTTGCTTTGATCCTAAGTTTCCCTTTCATAATATCATCCATCTCAGTTTTTCTATTCCAAAGGACATTTATAAGAATCAACTTTGGTTCTTATGGTGTCTCTCTGTTTTCTATCATCATGCCATTGAGATTGAAATCTTTGAATTTAAACAATTCTTCTCAGTCACAAGAAATGCATAAAAATATCCCCATCTCTGGGCATTTCTTACTTGGTTTTAGTCTCCTAAATCTTGGTATAATGAATTAAACAGTAAGCTCTTGAAATCTAGTCAGTCTCCTCTTTTCTAGAGCTATAACTTTTATAAGCCTATCACCATTTGTTGTCCTACACCTGTCCCAAAATTTTATCCATGGATCAAATTTCTATTTGGGACAAGAATCCTGTGTACCCATTTCCTTACATGAACTCTACCTACACATTAACAATATAAATCAAGGAATATCCATGGATCAAAATTCTATTTGGGACAAGAATCATACGTACTTATTTCCTTACATGAACTCTACCTACACCTTAATAGTATAAATCAAGGAAAATGTTTGCACACAAGCATTATGATCAACTAATCTCGACAGATGATATTGAAGAAGAATTAGAAAAACTTGATCAGCAAAAAATCCAAAATTTTCTTGATAGTCAACCTATAGAAGACCCACTTAACATTAATTGTGATGATTATAGACTTTTTTAGAACGAGCCATTCTCTGAAGAATATTGGGCATATCACAACAGTCTATGAACAACTGGACAAAAGAGTACCTTTTACTTTATAAATGCTTTTACTCCTTATCAGTATGCTTTGTCGAAAGCTACTTTACATAAAGATAAGATTTCTTCTTATCTTTGAAATAAACGAGAGTTTGTTTTTCAACTTTGTAATAAATGTTATGTCATAGTCTTGACGAGAGATAGGATTTTTCTTATCTTTCCAATTTGTAATAGTTTAGGTTGACTTTGAAATTCAAAAGTTTCCATCTATAAATAGATTTCATTAGAAGAAGGATGCATAGGACTAGTTGGAAACTTTTCTTTGTAATAAGTTCGTTCAGTTTTATAAAATGTGAGTTCTAATTCTGTTCGCTGGTGTTCTTTTAAAATAGTTAAGCCTTTACTTCTAAGTTTGAACATATTTTGAACTTCCTTCTTGTTTAATAACTCTTAAGTTATTTCAATTGATCTTAGTGCTTAAGTATCGGCTGTGTGTAAGGATTCACTATTAGAAATGATTAAGCCAAAGAAAGTAGGAAGGAAGCTGAAAAGAAGGTAAACTCTTTTCTAGTTTTGAGTTTAGTAAACTATTCAAATTAACATTCAAAACCTTGAAAGACAAATGGGACAGATAGCCTTAGATGTGAACCAACTCAATAATCTCAAGCATCTAACAACCTACCTTCACAGCCCATTAATCCTTTTGAGAATGCTAGTTCCATGATTTTAAGAAGTGGTAAGGAATTACAAGGTCCTCTAGTATAGAAAAATACAATTGAAGAAGAAGAGCTGATTGTGAAAGAAAAACCATCCCAAGAATCTTCTCCAAAAGAAGTAGAAAAAGGGGAAGAAACTCAACCCATTAAGGTATGTCCTCCTTTTCCCCTCAAGTGCAAGAAATAAGAAAAAAAAGATGAAAAAGATATTCTGGAAACATTCCACAAGGTGGAAGTTAACATCCCGCAAGGTGGAAGTTAACATCCCGCTTTTAGATGTAATCAAGGAAATTATGAGATACACAAAATTCTTAAAGGAATTATGCACATATAAAAGAAAACTAACAAGGGATGAAAAGGTAAATGTGAGGGAAAGCGTTTCAGATGTTCTTCAAAAGAAACTCCCCCCAAAAGCAAAAAGATCCAAGTATATTTACTATTCAATATACAATTGGTAATGTTTGCATACTAGGATGCATGATTGATTTAGAAGCTTCAATAAATGTCATGCCATTGTAAGTTTCATCTTCTCATTTCCTGCTAAATGTCAAATAAACTAAACCACTTTCGAAACCTAAGATTTAAACAAGTTTAGAATGCTCATAGTATTAACAAAAACAAATTACCAATACAATCCATAAAGTTTACAGACGACTCATATCACCATTCAAATAATCCCTAATAGTTATATGTAACAACCCGTGCATAAGGAAAAACAACTCATAAGACTTCTAGAAAATCCATAACACTTTAGAATTGCATGATAATGCCCCTAGTATGAACAAAACAAAGTACCAATACAATCCATAAGTCTTACAGACAACTCATACCACTTTTCAAACAATCCGTACATGAGGAAAAACAACACATAAAGGTTATAAACAATTCACAACAGTTTTGAATTGTATGATAATGCCCCTAGTATGAACAAAAATAAAATACCAATACAATCTATAAAACTTACAGACAACCCATATCACCATTCAGACGACCCCTAACAGTTACATGTAACAATCTATACATGAGGAAAAACAACTCATAAGACTTATAAACAATCTAAGATGGTTTAGAATGACATGATAATGCCCCTAACATAAACAAAAACAAAGTACACGTATAAATCATACAGTTTACAGACAATTCATATCACATTTCAAACAACTAATAATAGTTACAAAACTCATACATGAGAAAAACAATTCATAAGACTTATAGACAATCTATAACGGTTTAGAATGGCATGACAATACCCCATAGCATGAACAAAAACAACATACCAATACAATCCATAAAACTTACAGACGACTTATACCATCTCTCAAACAACCCGTAACAACTACAAACAACACCCCATACCACCTTTCAAACGTCTTTTTGATATGATCTTGCATGTAACACAACTCAAAGTGCATGAACCGTAAAAACTAATATTCAACTCATAATCAATACACACAACTCATGCATTGCCCATGAACAATCAATACAGCCAAGTTTTATGAACAAAGCATGACAAAAATATAAAACAAACATGAAGGGGGGGGGGGGAAGAAGGATTTGGAGGCATATACAATAAAGAAAAATAAGAAAGATAAACCTTTACATACCTAGGTTCATAATATATCTCAAACACAAAAATAAAGGTGCTCATTCATTTTTTAAAACTAAAACGAACCTTTCCTCCATAAAATTTCAATCTTTATACAAATTTGGCTTGTGATTTTTTTGAGAAGCTTGCAAGAAAAAAAGAGCTTTGGATGTCGAAGGTTTCAGTACGGAGGAGCCTTGTTTGAACAATGTCAATTGTGAAAAAATATGGAAGAATATTGGTTTACTGACAATAAAAGTATTTAGGTAAAATCCAATGTTATTAAAGCCGGACAGGTCCAACCGCGTCTCGGTCAGCCTTTCGCGGTCCGGTTAAATTACAAAACCCTTCATAGAATAAAGCCGGGCCCAATTAGCATTATTCCGGTTTAACCGGATCAAACTGGTAACCAATTAAAACCGCGTTAGCTTTTATTTTTTAAAAAAACCAATCTTTAGTGGAACGACGTCGTTTTGGGTTTATTTTTTTAAAATAGTTTTAGTGGAACGACGTCGTTTTGTTTTTATTTTTTAAAAAATTGTTTTATTGGAACAACGTTGTTTCAGAACAATTTAAAAAAAAAACCCTTTATATTAACTTATTCTTTTCTTTTTCTTTCCCTAACCTATCTTTCTCTCTTTCCTTTTTCATCTCTTCTTCAACTCTTCTCCCTCA
>JAWZTD010046637.1:0-11494 GCA_035221335.1 Echites panduratus | reverse complement strand
ATTTTAGCTTATAGAGTAATTGGAAGTGAATACTCCTGATGTTAAAAAAGAATGGCAAGTAGAGTGGGACTTGTTTCAACTGTGGAAAGAAAGGTCACTACATCAAAGACTGTAGAATTTAACTTGTTGAAGAAAAGATAAGAAAATCACTATAGACACCAATCAAGCGAACATTAATGTAGAAGAAAATAAAGGACTTCTGGCCATGATGACAGAACTGAATACTGCAACAAAAGGTCAAATTAACTAATGGTACCTTGATTCTGGTGCTACTATTTAATCAGCAATAACATATCTTTTTCAATGATTATATTGAAGAATAGAGCGAAACTATCATGGGAAATCATGCTATGTTAATGTGGTGGGAAAGACAAATGTAATTCTAAATTTTATATCTAGACTGAAACTTACTCTTGTTAAAGTTTACCATGCTCCTAATGTAAAAAGGAACTTAGTTTCTGCAAGTTGATTGGTCAAAAAAGGCTTTAAAATTATTTTAGAGTCTGATAAATTTGTAATGTCAAAGAATGACTTGTTCATACGCAAGGGATATACTCTTGATGGAATGTTTAAATTAGGTATTGATGAAATAAATGTACTTTCTGCTCATATTGTTAAATCTTCTATTTTATGGCATTCTAGATTAGGACATTTAAATTATGTTATGCTTAAATATATGTCTAATAATGATTATATACATTCATAACTATTATTTAATCGAACTACCATAAAATGGTTTAATTTTCTAAAAACATAAAGTATAATGGCTAAATTGTTAAAAAAATATAAAGTATAATGGTGAAATTGATAGGTTTTATAGTTTAATAGTCAAACTAAAAAAAAATTACAAGTTTGGTGGCCACATTTTTAGTTAAAACATAAATTACGGTATGCTTAATCATAGTGGGCAATTCTCTCTTTCTTCATGTATATAGAAAATTGTAGAGGAATAACAAGGTTTGGATTTCTAGTTTTATTATCACAAAATCTTGCTATCTCTCACTGTTTTCATATGGAAGTTAGAACGATATGCTTCTTGCCTTTGGATTATGCGAGGATGAGTATGGGTTTTCAACTCAAGTCTCATTGCCACTATTGATGACAACGTATTGAAGATAAATCATTTACTTGTTGCTTGTCTCATTGCTCGAAAGGTTTGGGTTCATTTCTCTTCTCATATCAATAAGAGGACATTGCATATTTTATTTCTTGATTGCATGCTGAAGCAGTGGATTTATTGGGGGACGTCATTGGGTGTTATTCATAGATTATTTGCATCCCTTATTTGTTATGAACTTTGGGTGGAATGGTGTAAGTTTTATTATAATGGTGTTGAAAGTTCTACAGACGGAATTATATTTAAAACACTGGGGAAGCGACAACATATTATTGGCTTTAGAAATGGCACAATCCTTGAACAAGAAGTGTAGAGGGGGAAACCTTATTATCAAACTAGATATGATGAAGGCTTTTGATCGCATCTCGTGGGATTTCTTATTACAGGTTCAACAGAAATTTAGATTTTATTTGCACTCCATTAATCTCATTAAGAATTACATATCTGATAACAAATTCTCAATTTTAGTAAATGGGAAAACAGTGGGTTTCTTTCCATCAAGTAGAGGAGTAAGGCATGGTGGTCCTTTATCACAAACTTTATTTATAATGGGACTAAACAGTTTACTCACAGAAATCAACATGAGGGAATTTATATCAGATAGACAAAGCCTTCCCATCTCTCACCTTAGCTTTGCAGATGATGTAATAATCTTCACAAGAGGTTTGAAGAAAAATCTATCTCATTTGAATAAATTTTTAGATTGGTATCAATCATGCTCAAGCCAGTCTATTAATCTCCAAAAGAGCTCCCTGTACTAGCCTACATCAACCTCACCTCACAGAGATAATCTGATCAAACAACTAACGGGTTGTATGGTCAATAAAACGCCTATCCTGTATCCTGGTTGCCCAATATATGCTGGTAGATCTAAGGTCCTCTATTATCAGAATTTGATTAAATAGGTCAAATGAAGAATTGACAGATAGTAGATGAGAACTCTCTCAATCGGTGATAGAGTGATTTTAATTAGACATGTTTTAACCTCAATAACTACTTACACCATTGCTGTCTCTAATTCCCCTGTGGAGGTCATTAAGGAACTGGAGAAGAGCTTCGCAACTTTCTTTTGGGGCTTCTCTGACTTAGGCCCCAATAAAAAATGTTGTAAATGGAAGCAAATTTGCAAATCCTATAAGGAAGGTGGCTTGAACATACACTCTTTAAAGACAATAATTTCAGCTTTCAGTCTAAAGTTATAGTGGCAACTCAGAACTGGTACATCTCTATAGGTGCAGCACCTGAAAAGGAAATATAACTTCCACTTGAACTAGCCTTTTCTACTGAAAGGATCAAGAGAACGGTCAAGGCTCAATGGAATAGCTATGCAGGCAGAGAACAATATTTGCATTCTAATTAATAATGGGAACTTATCCTTTTGGCATGAGGATTGGTTGCTCACTATTAAACTCAACAGAAGGATCAGCTCAATGGAAAACTCAGAACTAAAAGTCAGTGAGGTCATAAAGAATGGAATTTGTTACATGGACTGTTTGCAATCACTTGTCTCAGTAGAAATTGTGGATGAAATCACACAAATTGCAGTAAATACAGAAAAAGAGAATAAATTCATTCGGAAGATTTCAAGCTCTGGAAATTTTACTCTAAAATCACGTGTCCAGTGGCCCACAGACCAGGCTCCAGGTAGTATGGAATTAAATATTTGGCATAAACATATTCCACAATCTTGGTCTATCTTCATGTGGAAAATGCATCTTGGCTACTTGCCCTTAGACAGCTCCTTGGTTAGAATGGGTTTCCACACTGTATCTAGATGTCATTACCTAATAAGAATTGAGAATAAAGCTCACCTTTTTCATGACTGCAAAATTGCCAGAGAAGTTTGGGAATTTTTCTCCTCGAGAATGGGTTTGTTCTAACTGAGAAATAACTATATGCGGTGGTTTGAAAATTACAAATCTTTGGGTTTTAGGGCAATATTGATATCGTTGTTAATCTATCGAGAGATCTAGAAATCAAGATGTAATTTTGTGAATGAAGGAACAATGAGCAACGACCAAAGATTAATATCTGCAATAATACACAAGCTTCACCAGCTATGACAGGGTTTCTAAATTCAAGCAACTGATAATTTCTTTCAGATTCAAATAAATAAAAATTGATGCAAATGGATGAGTGTTTGGTGGTGGAAAGCAGAATTTCAAGAGAATTTGATCTTGAACATTGCTGGATTGTCCAACAATTCCGACAATGCAGCAATCGGAGGTATCATTAGGGAAGGATCCGCATCTTCAGAGGGGCATTTTCATTTTTCCTTGGTACTACTTCAAATATGGAAACTGAACTAGAAGCTTTGCTTGAAGGATTGCAATATTGCATACGGAAAAATTTGAAAAATGTTGTGGTGCAAATGGACTAAAAAATGGTCAAATCGATGGTTAAGGGTAAATGTACTGTTCCGTGGAAACTCTATAGAAAGATTTGTCACATTCGATCTCTCCTTCCAACCCATAATTACAGACTTATTAATATTTTACAAGAAATCAACATGGTAGCTAATCAACTTGCCAACACAGCTCAAGAATCAATCCACTATTTGTATTTCGACTCATTTAATCTACTGCCTCCAAGAATCAGAGGACTATGTAATTTAAATAGACTGCAAATCCCATATTTGAGATTGTCTTGACTTATTGTATGTTTGGCAATGGATTTGTCTCCATCGTCTCAAATTTTAAGGCTTTGAAGCAATTTTGTACCAAACCCCCCTCCACCTAATTAAGGCTTTTGAAAAAAAAAACCGAAGAAACCCTCACCAAAAGGTCAATTCGATCTTCCAGGTTTTTGCTCTCAAAGTTAAAATTTTTTTTTTTTGATTGATAAAAATGTTTCCTTTGAATTACATATTGAGGATGTATTTGTAGTATTTCAACATTAATCTAACCTAATAATTCATGCTTAGGTCAAAAGACATAGAAAACCCCTTAAGCCAAAGAAAACTTACTATAAAAAATAAGTAGCAACTCGGTATTGTAGCAACCTGGCATTGGATAGAGGGCTAGACAGTGCACTAGATAGCTTCTGTTTTGGGCTATTTTGGCATGGAAAATGGCAAGCGCCGGATGGCAATTGGCAGTCACCAATATTTTATGCATTATTTTGGCTCCATTTCATCCTGCTTTTAGGTAGTTTTGATCCTTTAACATCTTGGGTATATTCTTGACATTAAATGAAGCTCTCTAACCCTTCCAATGATGATAAATTCCAAATATTTGAATCTCCTTTGTTTTCATCAAACTTAAACTCGTTGAAAGTGATCTTCAAATCAAGTTGTTCTTCATGCTTGAACATCGATATCTTCAAGCCTTCTTCATTCTTGAAATGTTAATCCTTTGAAGAATCAATCCTTCCTTGGACTTCATCATTCCATCCTTCTTCCAAATTGTTTGAAGCAAAGCTCCTTGACCTCAATTAGTGATGGCAATGGCAATTTTTTGGGAACATTTTCCAAATTCTTAGGGATTGCCTCTAGATATATGGCTGAATTAAAGGCACTTCGGCAGGTCAGCACTTTTGTAATTCTAAAGATTGGCATGGTATACAAATCCAAATGGATTATGAGGTTTTGGTGAATATAGTGCAAGGTTTTGTGTTTGTTTTCAAAGAATTATTATCCATTCGACGCCTCATGGTTGCAAGGGGTCATTCTATTATCCATGTATATCGAGAAGCATATCAGGTGGAGGATCTTTTAGCTAACTTAGTTTGTCATTCAATGTCCAATAAATACTTTTATACTTTTCATTCATTTCTGACTTTTAGTAAATTTCTTTGTAATCTTGATAGTAGGAATATTCCTTATTTTAGGCAAATCTATATTGCATTCTGTTGTATATATTTTATTTGGAATAAATCGGTAGGGGTCTGCCAAACTCCAGCTACAACAAGGTAGAGTTCATAAAAAAATTTGTGAAATTTGTGCAAAAGCTTATATCACTAGGAAACCTTTTCCTAAGTTAGTGGGTGAAACTAAAATATCAGATTTAATATATATACATACATATATTTACTTAGAACTAAGGATGAAAATTTAGAGAAATTCAAAGAATTTAAATAGAAAATAAAAAAAATTGTAAGATAAATATTAAGAAGTGATAGAGGTGGTGAATATTTTTCAAATGAGTTTGATAAATTTTGCTAAAATAATGGAATAATTCATCAATAACAGACCCTTTTACACCCCATCATAATGGATGAGCAAAAAGAAAAAATAGAATTCTTGTTGATATGGTAAATGCAATGCCTTTAAATGCCAAATTACCTTTTAATTTGTAGGGAGAAGCAATACTTACAACTTTTCATATTCATAATATAATTCCTTCTAAGAAACTATATTTTTCACCATATGAATTATGGAACGTAAGAAAACCAGCTTCCCTATTATTTTAAATAAAATTCCATGTGTTGAACATCTAGCACCGTCATAGTAAAACTTGCATCTCGCTGACCAAAGTTCATAGCAGATGAGAGACTCAACTAATCTATAGATGAGACCCTCGGATTCCCCCCATTCAATCCATTGCTTCAGCATGCCTTGAAGCTATAAAATGTGTGATGTCCACTTATTGAGAAGAGAAGAGAAATGATCCCAAATCTTTTGGGCTATCTGACAAATAGCAAACAAATGATTCCTATCTTCTATGTGTTGTTAGTAGCTACAACGAGATGTTAGTTGAATCCCATTCGTTGCCTCACAGAGTCCAAAGGCAAGAAACCATGCTATAATTTCCACATGAAAACAGTGAGAGATAAAGGGATTATGTGGTGATGAAATTGGAAATTCGTACCTGGTTATTTCTCTTCGATTTTCTGTAAACATGAAGAAAGAGAGAATTGGCCCCTTGGGATTAAGTATCCAATCATGTTTATCCTTATTTGGAGTCATTTCAAGGCAAAAATTATTCCAGACATGCTCTTCAATCTGAGACAATAGAGTGTTAAGGAGCTGAATATCCCAAGCATTATTGTGAATCACTTCTGTAACTTTCAAGCAATTAGTATCCTTACTGTGATCATGAACATTCAATCTACCATTTAGTAGCCAATTCTCATGCCACAATGAGAAATTTCCCTTACCTAGAAGTATAGCGATGAATGGTTCAGCCTCGTCATGAATCTATGGGATTCTCCTCCAAACCTTTGATCATCCTTGTTGCAATGGTAACCCCAGGTGAAAGTTGTATTTCAGTTTTAGATGCTGAGACCATAATGATTCATTCGTTCTAAACCTCCACCAGAGCTTAAATCCAAAAGCTTGAACTTAATTTTGTAGTGAGTGAACTCCCAATCCTCCTTTGTCAAAAGGCCTACAGATAAGTCCCATGCACACCAGTGTCGTTTCTAACCATATTCTGAATTGCCCCAGAAAAGGTTTGCTAGTTGCCTCTCAATTTCATGGATAATTTGAAAAGGGGAGTTAGCTACAACCAATAGATAGATGGAGATTGCATTTAAAACATGGCGAATGAGAATTAATCTATCACGAATATAAATATATTTTTTCTGCCAGCCAGTAGTCTTTCCTTATTTTTTGAATCAAAGGCTCAAAATATGAGATTTTAGCCTTAACAGGAAAGATAGGACAACCCAAATATATAATAGGAAATCTCTTCAAAGTGCAGCCCACCAAATTTTTCATAAATAATTATCTTTGCATCGGTTTATAATCTGGCATATACATCGAGCTTTTGTGGAGATTTATTTTTTTCCATGAACATTCATGATAAAATTCCAAAAATTGAATGAGGTTCGGAAGCTCCCTTTTTAATCCTCTAGTAAATATAATAATATCATCTGCAAAACTCAAATGTGAAATGGGCAAACCAACTCTGTTGGACACAAAGTCACCAATGTTCCCATCAAGTCCTCTGAGATGACCTCAGCCGCAATGATGAATAATGTGGGTGATGGAGGATCCCTTTGTCTCACTCCCGACTTGATTGAAAAAATCCGCATAAATGACCATTAATTGTAATTGAAAACTTATTTAAAGTCAAACAATTATGAATTAAATGAATGAAATGCTCATTGAAACCAAATTTCCTCAAGATGTATAGTAGAAAGTCCCATGATACCATATCAAATGCTTTTAACATATCCAATTTAAGCACCTAGTTACCACCATGACATCTTTTGTTAAAAGAGTGAATGAGCTTTGATGCAAGCAAAATGTTATCAACAATATTCCTTCCTCCCACGAAACCCCCTTGATTAGCACAAATAATTCTTGGTAGAATAGGTGCTAGTCTAAGAGAAATGATTTTACTCATGCTTTTTGATGAAATGTTACGTAGACTTATTTGGCAGAAATCAGCAAAAATGGCAGGATTAGGTACCTTTGGAATCAAGATTAAGGCAGTAGCAGTGAGTTGTAGTGGCATTGGAACTCCAGCCCAAAAGTCTATCACTGCCTGGACAACATCTGTGTAGATTAAGTCCTAACATTCTGTATAGAAAAGTCCCGGGAAACCGTCAACACCAGGAGCGCTCTGTTTGTCCAAGGAAAAAACTACATTCTCTATTTCTGCAAGTGATGGAAGTACATCTAGATCCGAAATTACTCTCCCTATATCTTTGGTGAACTTCTGAGGATCATTCATACATCCCACTTGAGTATTTAAAAGTTTAGAGAAAAGCTCACAGCTTCATCTTTTATATCATTCATGTTAATGAGCAGCCATACTCCCTCTCTATTTTTTATTTTAGTAATTAGCATTTTGCTTTTCCTTGTATGCCAAGTTTTAGAATAATAAGAGGTATTTTTCTCACCTTCCTATAGCCATTTCACCTGTGATTTTTGCCGCAAAAAAATTTCTTGATTTTTTGAATGATAGGCTAGTGCTACTTTGGCTTTATGGTAAGTCTTTCTGTTAGCAGTTGTACCATTTCTGATATATTCTGCTTCACTTTGGCAAAAGGTTTCTTCGGCTTTGTTTACATTTGAGTGTCTATTCCCAAACACCTATTTGTTCTAGGTCTTTAAGACTTGTTTGAGACGAGCCAATTTTATAGCAAGAACACACATACCATCACCATGAGTTGCTTGATTCCAAGACTCTGCAACTATAGATTTAAAATTTTTGTGTCTGAATCAAGCATCTTGAAATCTAAACAATTTTGCTTTTTGAGTGCCATTTGCTGACATGATACTCAATAATGGACAGCGGTCAGAATTGAATTTAGGCAGATGTTCCATAATTATGTTTTGAAAACTTTGTAACCAATTCTCCTCTACCATCGCCTATTTAATTGTCTCCATATGGGTGGATAGGTAGGACTATACCAGTGTACTGACTCCCTCTTAAAGGAATGTCCAATAAACCACAGTTGTCAACAGTATCATTAAAATCCCTCATTGGTAGGATAGCTGGCATAGTTCCCAAACTTTCTTCGGAGGACCGAAAACATTAAAATCTCCTACAATCAGCCATCGTAAGTCTAGATTACCACTCAAGTTTTCCATAGTAGTCCATAAGTACCTTCTGTTAATATAGTTACATGCTGCATAACAAATGAAATCAAAATCAGATTCCCCTAGAATTCTTGATACTTTGCAAGTGACAATTTCATCTAAATCATTGATTATCTCCAAAGAGGTTGATGAGTGCCAAAATATCCAGATTTTTCTATTGGTGTTGGAGTAGAATTGCATTAGTTGAAGTTTCACTCCGTACTCTGTAATTTTGTGAGTTGCAACCATCGGTTCCAAAATTGCAACGATTGAGGTTCTGTAATGTTGAATGTGTTATTTTAAAAGCTCCAAAGAATTCTTTCCTGCTATTCCTGTAATATTCCAGATTAGAATATTCATTATTATTGTTGATTTCCGGAGCCTTGTCTCTTCGGGATGAGCTAACTTTTTTCCTTTTCTCTACTTGCTGCATAGATGAAGATGGTGGAATAGGAGAGAGGAGTACCTGCAATTGAATTCCTTCTGTTTGGATTGGGCATTGATCAAATCCCTCTGATGGGCTAACAGTATCCAATTGCATGGGGTTTATTAATGTGGCCTCACAAGAATGCTTTGTATGATTGAGTGATGTTGCAATATCTTTAGTTCCTCTGTTAATCGATGGAACATTTGGTGAATCTCGGACTGCAATAATTTGATTAGAAGATAGCTGCAAGGGGTCTTCTAGCAAGTCTCTATCCGGTTGTGATGGTCAACTATAACAGCAAGGTGATCTTTTGCCTCAACCTCGGGTTCCATAGGAGGAGTTTCTATTTGACTGGGTTTCTTTGGTTGAGCAAAACTTGGGTTTTTAGTATCTTTTGAAGCAGTATTTTCTTGTATTGGTGGTTGTTCTAATTTTTGAGCTGGTAGATCTTTCTCTTTATCACGTGGCTTACTACTCTGTTTATTCTCCCATACTTCAATTTTCTATATAGATTTAGAAGTATCAATAGGCAGCTGGCCCTTTGATTTGTTCTGATGACTACGGCGGTTTGCCTCAGCATGACCCAATTTGTTACATCTACGACAGTAAGAGGGAAGATCATCAAACTGAATGGATAGCCGGAAATCCTTTTCCCCTTGTTTTATCCAGACATATCTTGGTAATTATTTTAGTAGGTCAATCGCTACACAAACTCTAGAAATACTTGGTCGATTGAGTGAATTTGTTGCTTCATCCAACTTGAGAGGTATTCCTACAGTCAAAGCAAGGCGGAATAGGACTTGTTTTCTGAACAAATGGATTGGGAGAGTCGGGAATGAAATCTAAGAAGGCATTGTTGCAAGTTCCTTGTCCACCCTAAAGTTCGTAGACCACATGAACATTCTCATCAGTACTCCTCGTAGGCTCCAAAGTCCTTTCAACCATAAAGGAACACAATCCTCTTCCACCTTTAGCTGCATGAGAACATCACCGGGGTCAATCCAGCCTAGTTTAAAGTCCCCCTTGAGGCCAATGGTCTAAAAGTCTTTCCTTAAGGTCTCCATGGTAGGTTTCCCGTGCGAAAATTTTCCAACAACCAGTTCATGTTTAAAAGGTAGAGCAAGTGCATCCACCTTTGACTAGGTAAGCTCCAGCGCCGGTTCTACCTTTTGAAGGCTGAGAGATTTGTAGTCGAATGTTTGAGAAGAAGAGGAAGAAAAGAGAGAAGCATAGGATTTTGGATTAGTTGGGTGTTGAGTTACGACTCTACCACCATGTGGAATTTCAGATAAGAAGTCAGCCTTGGGTAGCTTCCACTTTCGATGATGAGATGTGCTTTGTAGAGCACTAGCTTCAAAAGTTAGGAAAGCTAGAAAATGTTAGTGGAGGTGCTACTATGTTTGCCACTCAAAATTTTGAAATTGGAGAGAATCTTGTGTAGAGAGAATTTTTACATTTGCACTCATTCCCTCTCCCGGTATGCAGATACCTTAAAAAATGTCAAACTTAAAATTACGTTATATAGCATTTAATATTTGATACTGCAAATATCCTTCGGAGTCCTTTAGTTCTTGAAGCGTACCCATTTATGAGAGGGGTGGTGACCTGTGCAAGGATGGAGATTTTCTCCTGGGATCAATCCGATGCCAAAGTCAGTATTCTATTAAATAATTTGCATGGAATGTAATGCAGGAAGAATCAGTTACCTTTCATGAGGTTGACGATCCTCTATTTATACCAGAATACCAGTGGCATTTATCTAAATAAGTAAAGGCACGTGGTTAGTACAGAATGGCAATCATGCCGACCACAGTGTTTAGGTCGTACTTTGTGTGCTTGAGGTCCCAGATTTACCGGAAATGAAAGAGGGGCGCCGGTCATGGAGCTTTATGTCCTTAGCCCCCAATTTGACATGCATTTAATGCTGGTCACATCAATCAGCTCAAGATGTACTTGAACTTATTTAGAATAGGGTCCAAGTAACCCGCCAGAGGGAGGATGGAGGAGCAAGTTGCGGGATCCAAGGGTTACATGGTTGGCGGGTCGCGAGATAGGAAACGGTTAGATTGGAGGAGGGTTGCGAGATATTTCCTGATCTTGGCCCTTCACTAATGAACTAGAAGGTTATTCAGACACAATTTGGATAACAAAAGTTGGTGATAATATTTCAACTTCAGGTTGATTATTTATTCTATTTGGAGGCACAATAAGTAGGACATCAAATTTGTCTTGATCACTCAATGATGGAAATTGAATTTATAAGTTTAGTAGCTGTTAGTAAAGCTTTGCTAAGAGATATTGAAACAACAATGTCAAGTGTTTTTAGTAATATTTGTAATGGAAATTCTAGAGATATAAACTTAAGACATGCTTATATTAGATAATTAATTACAAATAGTATATTGATGGAGACCCATGTCCAAGAATACCAAGTGGACCTATCACAAGATCAAGGGCTTCAAAGTTAAGACAAGCATTG
>JAWZTD010046616.1:0-11498 GCA_035221335.1 Echites panduratus | reverse complement strand
CAAGTGATTGGTTGTGATCCTTCAGGTCAGGTTATCACCATTAATTCCTGAATTGCTTTTTCTTTTGTTGACAGCCTAACCTTTGAACCAGTCTTTAGAGATTTCAGACTTTAACACATAGGGTAAGGGGCATTAGAAGTCAGAGAGGGAGCAGCTTTTAATGGTATCCATAATCTTCCTGATCAAGTTTTTGCAAGTTCAAGATCTACGGAAGAAAATGTTGAGGGCTTGACTGTAATCCAATCATCTATAGCTTTTTTTAAACTTCTTTTTGAGCAGTTCTCTCACCAGCACAAGATGCAATTCTTATTTCCACCTTTTTTTGTAACATCAAGTGCGAATGCTCAATTTAAACACCTCTTTCCTTTTGTTTTAAAATGATTTTTTTTAAAAGCAAATATCATATCTGGCTTGATTTCTGTTTCTTGAAACTTCTTGGCTTATTATTGCAAGTATGATGAATGTTATCTTTTAAAGCATAAATCAATAACACATAGTATGTAGGATTTTTCCTCAATCAAGGATTCAGATTCCACATAAAACTTGATTCTTGGTTTCAAGGATCCGAAAACTAGATCTTTAAACTTCAGACTTTTAACTCAAGACCCAGGCATAGAAGATTTTTAAATGACAAGCATTCCAAAGTCTCAACAATTACCTGTCTTCAAGGTCTGCTAATATTTATAGCTTGCTCTCTTTGCGTGCTTCTCGACTGACATAAGGACCTTAACAACTTTCTTGCAATTTGGTTAATTGTCCTTGTTTACTTACATTTGACCTTTTGAGGACCATATCCATTAGAACAAATTTCCTTTCTTTAACTCTTTTATTGTATCTCGTGTTAGCTTCTAATGCATTATTCTTGGCTTCTTCGAGAAGGTCTCAAGATTGAATTGTATTCAGTGAGCCTAAGGGCTTTCATGATCTTTTCCACTAGGAGCATTGCTTCTGAACCAAAATTACGTTGAAAAGTGTTTCTCCTATTGTTTTCCTTGGTGTAGTTCTGAGAGCGCACACGATGCTGGGAATTTCATCAAGCCAAAAAGTCTTTTTACCTTCTTTCTCCAAGTCTGTTAATCTTTACTTGAGACTTTCTAGGATAGTCCTATTTGTGAGTTCTGCCACTTCCTTTGCTTGTAGATGAGAAAACAACTTTAGTCTTTGTTCAATAATTAACCAGGTTCTCATAAAAATCCATGAAAGGTTCTCCAGTGAACTGTCTCCCTGTGTATAAGATTATAGCTTGTGGGACTCAAAATTTGCATACTATGTTTCTCCACATGAATGACCGCACTTTCTGTGAGGTCCTTGTAGCCATGGGCACTGCTTCCACCCATCTAGTGAAGAATTATTCAGCCACGATCAAGAATTGTAGACCTCAAATTTCTTTTGAAAATGGGCTTAAAATATCTTTTTCCTAGATGTCAAACGGAGCAAACCCCTATTGAGTGATATCTTTCTAGAGGTCTATGTCATGTAATTGGCAGCTTTATATTTCCTTACAGGCTCTTCTATGTCTGTTACCATAGTAGGCCAGTAATATCCTATCCTAAGAATCTTTTCAGCCATTGTTTTGGTACCAATATGGATCCACAAGTTCCCGTGTGTCTTTTTTCAATTGTGTATTGTGATTCTGGTTTGTCGATGCATTTAAGTAATGACCAAGTGTAAGACATTTGATAGGCCACTCATTTCTAATGAGCACATACCTTGGAGCCCCCCCATCTTCTAATTTTTTAAGCTTCCTCGTTATCTTCTGGGAGTTCCCCTTGTTTGAGGTATCGATAAACATGATATCTCCAATCCAATTGATCCTCAATCACTAAGTTTTCTGTAGAAGCTATACAAGGTTGTTCCAAACATTCAGGTAACAACTCCCATTTGGTTCCTTCGAGGTCTTTGAAGACTTTGGATAAGATGTAGGCTTCCAAGTTTTGGTTTCTTGGAATTTTCTCTATTAGAAAATATTCCAAGTTTAAAGTCAATTATTTAATTTGTTCCAGTTGTCTGGTCATGTTCTTTTCTGTGGCTTTGTAAGTTCAGGCAAACTTGCTGGCTATGATTTTTATTCCATCCTGGGTGACCAAGATTATCCTTGCCCAATGTATATGTAAACATGGTCCAAACATCTTCTTCCTTTGCTCCAGTGAGGTCCATAGGCATTCTGGTGCATTCTTCAACGAAGTTTGATAGTGCTTGTGTCTTAATTGCTTTGATTGACTCGAAATCTATTTGATATCCAGAGAGCTCTAGCTTTGATAGCTCTTGTAGCAATAGTAGATTCATCAAGATCTTTGATAGCTCTTAAGCTTTCTGGATGTAAACATAGTAAGGCATAAGAATTTCTCGAGGTCTGAGTAAAGAACTTCTCAACCTCTCAATAGTCTACTTACTTAGTAGACTAGAAATTGTTGCTCTGACCTATCTATTAAGAACACAAAACTTACAGGTTTTTCTATTGCCATGAGGTACATGAGGAGATCCTCTCCGACCTTCAGAGATACCAATTGTGGTGGCCTCCCTAAAAATTCTTTCAATTTAGTGAAAGTCGATTGACATTCTTCGGTCCATTCAAAACCTAAAGGTTTTTTAAGTATGTCGTAAAACTTGAGTCCTTTGTCAGCCATCTTCCTAATGAAATGACTAAGTGATGCCATTTTTCCAGTCAGACTTTATACCTCTTTTATATGCCAGAGTGCTTCCATATCCAATAAAACTCTAATTTTGTCCGGGTTTACATCAATTTCAATTTCTGAGATCATAAAACAAATAAATTTTTGGCATCATATGTGCACCTTTTTGGAGTCTGAAAGGTCTCTCGGATGTCCTCAATGAAGTCCTCTGAAGTCTAGACTTGATTATGATATCATTGACATATACCTCAATGTTCCTGCCAAGTTGTTCTTTAAAATTTTTTTGTATTGCTCGTTAGAATTCCTCACCAGCATTTTTCAGTCCGAAGGGTATTTTCTTATGACAGTAAGTCCCAACCTCCATTACGAAAGAGTTCGTCTTTGCATCTTCCAACGCCATAGGTATCTAATGATATCTTTTATATGCATTCAAGAAACACAACCATTGATATCTTACAGTGGAGTTAACCATTTGATAGAAACCAAGTAGTGGGTAGGAGTCTTTCTATCAATACTTGTTCGGGGTTGTGAAATCCATGCACATTCTAAACTATCCTTCCTTCTTCAAGACTGCAACTAGGTTTGCTAGCCACTTTGGGTATAAAATCTCTTTCAGTATTCCAACTTCGAGCATAGGTTGGACTTCTCAAGCTATTATTTCATTTCTTTATGGTGCAAATGTCCTTTTTTTCTTCTTTATCGGTTTTACACTAGGTTCTATCGATTCCTTCTAGATCAGTCAGTTTCTAGGTGAAGACTTTCAAATTCTCCTGGAGTGTAATCATGAGCTTTCCCCTGATTGTAGCAGGAATGGTGTCTCCTATTTTGATCCCTCTCAATGGGAATTCCTTGTTTAGGAACACTTTCTCAGTTTTTTGCCCAACTTTAACTCTCGACCTGCAGTCTTTTTTTGAAGCATACATTAACTCTGTTGCCAATTGTTCATCAGTATGGACCTTAGAGTGGGTATCAATTTCCATGAAATCACACTCAGACTTAATCTCATTATCTCCATTAAGAGTGATCCAAGCTGGTGCTGCTTTAATCTTGATGAAGTATTCTGTAAGTGAAATCTCTGCTTGAAGGTCAATGACTCCCTTTATGCCCAGAATGGCATTATATGTTTTAGAAGCGTCCACCACTAGGCAGTCCATGACCTGCATCATACTTTTCTCTCCAACATTGATTGTGATTGAGACCTTCAGGTCCTTCTGCATATGTTGTTTACATGAAGCTTGTGAGTGTTGTATCTGTTTGAATAAGTGAACTCATATCAAGCTCCATTTGATCAAACGCTCTCTTATACAAAATGTTTATTGCATTTTCGGTGTCAACTAGTATCTTCCTAACCAGGAAATCTCGTATTTGTAAGGAGGCAGTCAAAGGATCTAGGTCTGCACCTCATGCTCTCTTAGACGTCCTTTTAATTGCATTGATTTACCTCACATGAGGTCTTTGTAATTGTTCCTAGGGCCACTATGTTGGGATTTATGAACACAAAAGCAGCGGAAAATAAAACTTTTCACAATCTCGATCCAGGGTCCATGTACATTATGCAAAACCAAATTGTAAGAAGAACATACCTTTCTATTTTGAAAAACAGAAATAGCAAATACTTCGAATCAAGACACTATGAAACACGAACGCCATCTACCGGTATCCACACAGAAAGATCTAACCAGCTGGTCTGTCTGCTAGAACCTTAAGCTTTCCAAATAAGATATTCAAAAGCTTGAGAGATTGGTGGAGGAAATCTAGAGAAAAGAAGAGAAGAAGGCTGCAAGGTTTTCTTTCTATCTAGATAGGTAGTATGTTAAGAGGAACATTAGTAAGACCTTTCTTTTCTATCTATAGTTAAGATGGAAGCAGGAAGTATGGCTAGGGTTTCTTACTTCCTATCATATAGGATGACAACCCTAACCCTAGCTTCTCTTCCCTTTTTATATTTATGTTACGAATTTCTTACAATTAGGAAATGTAATTATAATCGAAAATGATTATTGATCTCATCAAAATATGATTTTAATTTCTTTTAAAATCCTATTAAAAGAAAATCAACCAATTCAATCGAAGTCATAATTTCAATATGAATTAAAAGCTCGTGATTACTTGCTTTAATGTGTGGCCCTGTAGGTTTATTTAACATTGGCAACGTGCCTAAGCACACAAGTCATAAGCGGCCTCTAGCAAGATATTATGAATACCCAAGTTAAATAAAATCAATAGTTTGATTTTAAGCTATTTTAAAGTCCAATATTTAGTCCCTGTATCACATAATATTCAGATTAAGTATAAAGCAATGATTAAGTCACCGTTACATAACTTAATCATTCGTTTCTTGATCCCAGATTAAACTGTCTAAACAAATGATACTAATAACTCTTTATTAGTTCATTTGAGCACCACCATGCATTTCTCAGTTTAAATCATCAAGCAGGCTTAAAAGATGTTTCACTCGAAATGAGTGGGACAAATCCTAGCTTTTTTCATCCACATTTCTCACTATGATTCATACTATGTCCAACTAAATCCTATATTGCTATTTGGTTAAAGATAAAATTAGACTAGGTCAAGACATAGAATTCCTCACATAGAAATCCATGATGAAATCAGGCCGAGAGATTTAAATATGACTATATAGATGATAATTACTTATGACATAATCAATGTTGTAATTCTCATCATGGGTCATGTCCAATGCCTTGTTCTCTAATATGTATTTATGTTCTAACTTGAATATCCCATATTCATGATCAATAAAACGTAATCATCAGTAAGATTACATATTCTTAATTTATTATTTTTCCAACAATAATAACTGAATATGGAACTATTTAGAATAATATACCTATTACCAAAAGGGTTTTACTATTAAGTCGCATACTTAATGACCGAAAGGCAGATAATACTATTCATGGAAATAATAGATATAATAAATCAATCTCAAAAATACATTTCAAAGCACAAATACAATTATGTCATTGTGCTAATTCATAATACTATCAATCTCCCACTTGGACTAGGCACAATCAGACATAATTCTCAGACCCATAGATCTAGTATGACTTTCATGTTTTGAATGTGGAAGTGGTTTAGTTAATGGATTTGCAATGTTATCATCTGTATGAATTTTGCATATCTTCACTTCTCCTCTATCAATAATCTCTTGTATGAGGTGGAAACGTCTTAGTATGTGTTTGGATCTCTTACGAGATCTAGGTTCCTTAGCTTGTGGTATGGCATCATTGTTGTCATAATATAAATCCACCGGATTCACAATGCTAGGTATCACACCAAGTCCAGCAATAAACATCTTGATCCAAATAGGCTCTTTAGCTGCATTTGAAGCTGCCAGGTACTCAGCCTCCGTAGTAGAATTGGCAACGGTGTCTTGATTTGAACTTTTCTAGCTACAACACCTCCATTGAAACAAAACACAAATCCTAATTGTGATCTAAAATAATCCATGTCGGACTTTAAACTATTATTAGTGTAACCATTTACAACTAGTTCACCTTCTTGTCCTCCATATATTAAGAACACATTTTTTGTTCTTCTTAAGTACTCAAGAATATTCTTAACTTTAGTCCAGAGAGGCTCACTAGGGTCTGAATGAAATCTGCTTGTCATATTCAATGCATATCAAACACCTCTTGTAGTACATAACATGGCATACATGATAAATCCAATAGCAGATGCGTATGGAATCTTACTCGTGCTCTCTTGCTCATCCTTGGTAGTAGGACTATGAGATTTGACTTAATGCTCAGAGACACAGGTAAGAATCCTCTCTTAAAATAATACATACTGAACCTTTCAATACCTTCCCAATATATATACTTTGACTTAGGCAAATTAGCTTTCGAGATCTATCTCCATAGATCCTTATGCCTAGTATATAGACTGCTTCACCCAAGTCTTTTCTTGAAAAACAATTCCCCAACCACGACTTGACACTCTACAAAACATCAGTATGTATTAGGCCTAATAAATCAGTAGCCCTTTCACTTTGCCCTGTCAAAGGAGCTTTAGTCATTTTTCCTAATAAACAACTGACATGTTTCATGTGGTTCTAAATCAAATGAATGCTATAATCTATCATGATAGAGTTTGGACATGCAATTCTGGTTTATGTGTCCCAAACGATAATGCCAGAAATAGGTTTGATTTAAATAATTAGATTTAAATTTCTTTGTATTGATGTTATAAAAGGGCTTATTGTTTGATACATCAAGGTTAAGAAGATATAATCCATTAGACAAAAACACATCTTCATAGAAAATACCTTTTTTATAAATGGAACATAAATTATTCTTAATAATAAATTCAGAACCAAAGATGTCCAAACAAGAAACTGAAATAATGTTACTACTCATAGCATTAAAGAAATAACAATTGTGTAGGTTTAAAACAAGCCCAGTAGGCTAAAGCAATTCATATGTTCCTTCAGCTAAAGTAGCAACTTTTGCTCTATTGCCAACGCGTAGGTCCACTTCTCCTTTTGCAAAAAGATCTACTACGACATAGGCGCTGCATATCCATACAAATGTGAGATGGAGAACCGGTATCTAATACCTATGAAGCAGAAGTAAATAAATTAATTTCAATAACAAAACTATCTGAAGCAATAGTCTCACTACTCTTCGTCTTTTTAAGTTCTTCCAAATAGAGCTTGCAGTTTCACTTCCAATGGCCAGGTTTATGGCAATGGAAGCAATCTAATTCCTTAGGTGGCTTAACCTTGGGTTTGAGCTTAGACTAATTCTTGCTCTTTCATTTGCTCACCATTGGCTTACCTTTCTCTTTGGTTTGATTTCCTTGCCACCTTTTAACCATCAAAAGATTAGGTGTTGCCTTTTTAATGTTTGTTCAGCTTACTTTAACATATCATGCAATTTAGTGGTGGTTTTCTCCATATTGTACATATTAAAGTTCATGACAAAGTGGTCATATTCTTCTGATAATGTTCCTAAGATCATATGTATTGCCAACTCTTGGCTGACAAGAGTACCAAGTTTCTCAAGAATTTCGAGATAGCCCTTCATCTTAAGGACATGAGCACTAACAGAGGTGCCAGAAGCCATCTTGCATGAACTTAACGCCTTGGTGATTGAAAACATCTCTTGACGTGCTTCATCTTGGAATATTTCCTTGAGATGCACAATCACATCATATGCATCCATAGACTAGAATTGCTTCTAAAGCTAGAGTTCATGGTAGCAAGCATAAGGCAAGTCACATCTATAGAGTCATTGTCATGCCTACTATGAGCCTCCTTTTCAGCTCTAGAGGCATTGTTGGCAGGAGCATCAGGGATAGGACCGTCAACTATTTTCAAATTTCTAGACCAATCTAGAAAGTTAAGTCTGCTTAATTTTTCTTTTTCAAGCATAGATCGCAATGATGTAGTTACATTACCCATTGAAGCCATTATCTACATACAAAAATATGCAAAAGAGATGAGATTGAATCATATACCCCATTAATTTAAAATAAAATTTCAACATCGGAAAAATTAGTGGATCATATTACCCTTTCTACTTAATTATGAGAAAGCTTTGGCTTAACAATCACAACTAAACAGAAACTTTTAATATGGTATGGGATCGGCATCTCATGTCCCAGCAAGTAAATCCCATATATTGCAAGGTCCAAAACTGTTTTGATAACCTTGTTAAGTCTAACCATTATAAACGTATAGACATCACTACTGTCCATCTTGCCATATTAAGATGATCTAACACACACCTATGTTTCGACAATCCTAATCTTGACAATTGTTCATTTAATGGAAGGCACTTGAGACTTAATATTTTCTTAATTAATTAATTTTATATGGCATGGCAATGATGCAATAAAATTCAAGCCCATACAATGCATCACATACATATATATATATATAAAGCATAAAATAAACGTGACAATACATGGCCCAAATTATATAATGATCTTCACGAGCTAGGTGAAGACCAAAGTTCAATCTAGGTAAGAAAACATCTTCATGCTCTTACCTTCTTGATTGCTAACATACTCCACCTTGTAATGAGTGTCTAATTCATCTTCATTACATAGTATAACAAAACCTATACTAGTAAAGCAAATATAATTTTACTAGATGCAAAACGACATGCATTTCTTATTTAAATTTACAACCCTTAAATTAAATAAAATACAAGGGATGAGCAGTAATATGTCCTGGGTCATGCGAGTGTGTGAAGATGGGTCGTGCGGGGTGTTGGGATTCAGGTTCCATCACGTGGCCCACAAAGTGTTTCGAGACTGGTGGGCCCTCATTTGAACTGGGTTGAAGAGGATTAGGTTTCACTTCTGCTAACAGCTTAAGCTTTTGGCATGGTGGTAACCTCAAGCTCTGATACCAAACCTTGGGAGAGGGCGCTACCACTATGTCCCAAACTCACCAGACCGAGAGATGGACCCCTGGAGATCTTGAACAACGAAGGGTAGCAGGATCTACACCACAGAACTCTA
The DNA here is from genome assembly GCA_035221335.1 of Echites panduratus. Lineage (NCBI taxonomy): Eukaryota > Viridiplantae > Streptophyta > Magnoliopsida > Gentianales > Apocynaceae > Echites > Echites panduratus. Next base: position 2,376 of record JAWZTD010046616.1, on the reverse strand, counting down.
GAGACCATCTCCATAACAATGAAGATTGGGAGGAAAACCTTCAACAAGATCCAAGTCTGATGGATACCTAGCTCCTTTATTTCCATAAGGACCAATCACAAGATCAAAGGTATCAAAGATAAGAAAAGCTATTATCTCATTCTTGCAAAGAAAAGAGGAACCACCATGGAAACTCTATTAGACATAGAAACTCCTTGAAATGTAAAACAGGTAAAAAGTTTGACATAAAAAATGGATGCACTTGGTCGATTCATCAGTAAGATGGTTGACAAGTGATCTAAATTCTACGACGTGCTGAAAAAACCTACAGGTTTTGATTGGACAGAAGAATGTCAGTCTACTTTTATCAAGCTAAAAGAATTTCTTTGGAAGCCACCACAACTAATATTTCCAAAAGGTGGGGAAGTGCTCCTCATGTACCTCACAACAACTGAAAAAGCAGTAAGTTCTGTACTTTTCGTAGAAAGATCAGGACAACAATTTCCCCTCTACTATGTAAGCAGGTTATTGAGAGGTGTAGAGATTCATTATTCAAATCTAGAGAAATATGTATATCTCATTGTCCTTACATCCATAGAGCTCAAACCTTACTTTGAGGCACACCGAATTAAGGCCCTGACAAGTTTGTCACCTAGACAAGAGCTCTCAGAAAGGACTATGAAATAGTCCTTAGAGCTCTCAGGATAGCAAATTGAATACGAACCAAGTAGAGCATTTAAATCACAAGCATTGTCGGACTTCATTGAATAATGCACCAGAGTTCCCATTGACTTCACTAGGTCAAAGGAAGAAGACATTTTGACCTTGTACATAGATGGTTCAACTGAAAAAGGCAATGTTGGGGCAGGCATTATTTTGGTACCACAAGATACAAAAGACAGATCACAACTCCTTTCAATAAAAGATTTAAAGAAAAGAATGGGAGATATGGATCTCAAAAGATCAGATGTATACAAATAAGGATAGTTAACCAAATTACCAAAAAGCTGGAAGGGTCCTTATATAATCTAGGAAGTGCATAAAGAAGGAAGCTACATGCCAGCAGACCTCGAAGGTAGGATACCTTGGAACGCTTGTCATTTAAAAGTCTTTCATGCCTAGGTCCTGATTGAAGTACAAGTCTAAACTTCAGAGATATAATTTCTTTTACCTTCTTGAAATAAAAGGTCAAGTTTGTGTGGAAACTGGAATTTTAGCCTTATGTACCATGTGCTATTTCATTCACATTATCAAAGATAGGATCCATCATATTTGCAATCGGAGCAAGAGAAAAGTGAGGCTTAATTAGAATGTTTACAAAAGCAATAACCACTGTTTTGCAGCTAGAGTTAAATAAACAAGAAAAAAGAAATGAAGTCTAAAGAGCTACAGAAAAAGCAAGCTACAATCAAGCCTTTGGAATTTCTTCCCTACACTTAGAGCTCGCAGGGTTCTAATTGGGAAGTCTATAGCTATTGTTTAGAGCTGCTCCCTCTCTAACTTCTAAAGCCTGTCGCCCTATGTATCAAAGTTTGAGATCTATGAAGAATTATTCAAAGGTCAGATTATGAACAAAAGAAAAGGCAACTCTGGAATGGAGGGAAATGACTTTACTTGCAGGATCACAACCAATTTTTTTATCAGAAGATTTTATGCCCAGACCTTCAAACCCTTCCACCCCAATATTAGCTAGTTCAGAAATCTATATTGAAGGACCTTCACGACCTATTTTAGAGCAGCTCGGATCTTGAGTCAAAGAGAGTTGCATGGCAGAAAGACCATGGCCTACATTTTTAGTGTTTAAAGCTTTGACTGTAAAGGAGGCTGTTGCGAAGTGTGAAAAGTGAGCTGCGGCTGATAGGTGCACATAGAAGAGTTCCCAAATCGTCTTTGCCCGGGCAAGCACACTCCTCGAAGGAAAGGCTGCACTTTAGGCTGCTAGGAAGGCTCACTAGACACAACTTCATGAAAGGATATACTACGGAGAATGAAGAGATACTGAAGGTTGATGTAAGTCATGATACATTTACTAGAGGAGTCAATGTCTATCTCAGGAATTTCAAAAAGTTTAATCAATGAAGATGCAGTAGAAATTGTAGATTCATAGACACCTTCGCATATAAACTTCCTCAAACTTGTTATTGGAATTCCGAATGAAAAAGACAGAAACCAATTTTTGCATTCTAGGAAATATGATTGTCGGAATTCGAAATCAATCTTCTCAACTTCTACACATAATGGCAAATATTCCAGGGTCTTAGTAGTTGTCTATGTTGGGATTTATGCCCAAAAAGACTAAATAAATATTTTCTATAATTAATAATTTAATTGAGATGTTGTTTGAATTATTTTAATGCATATTTTTATTTTCATACAATAAGGTCCAATTTGATTTAA
>JAWZTD010046605.1:0-11498 GCA_035221335.1 Echites panduratus | reverse complement strand
AACTGGGATGCTTGTTTTTATCTCTAAGTAGGTTTTGAAATGAGACATCTAATGTTGTATCGTCCCTGCTGGGCTTCATATGATAGCATCTTTTGTTCATTGCCTTTGCATCTTTTAAGCTTTGATTGTTTTGTTCTTCATCTAACATCCACGAGCAGTACATATATCCACCAGCCAGCCTTATTACTCTGTAGTTAATAGTCAATATTCAATGCTTTTTGATAACACATTGTTAGATGTAGTGAAGAAAAACAGTGCATACAGTATTTAATGTGTGAGATTTTATGATTGCATAATTTTAGGTTGAAGAAAAGTAATTGAATGTTTCAGTATTTAGGACATTTTGGTCCTTAATATTTTCTTGGCCTTTTAAGTTCTCAACATATCTCAGTTTGGCGAAATTGATTCCTTTTTTTAATCATTATAAAATAATTAATTTACTTGAGTGTCAAAATTAAGTTGAGAAATATTCATTGGCACAATCATGAAAGCTACCCAAGAAATGCACTCAAAGCAACTTATTTGAATAAATATGAAATGGAGTCGGAGAAATTAAGGGATTTAGATCCAAATGTGACATATTGTTTAATGTTTATAGCAAGATTTTTCATATGAAATTCGCAAATCAATCTTGGAAGTTGGATATTGTTACCCGACCCTGCAAAGCCCATGGGCCACCACATATATATCAATTTTCATAATTCATTTTCTAAAACATAGAAGTTAATCATAAAAGAAAAATAAATTCAAACAATCAATACCAAAATAATGATTGAATTTCAGATTTGATTTTTCAACTCAATATTCAAAAAAAAAAATTTTTATATAATACAAAGACGAGAGAAGAAATAAGTTATAGTGAAATTATTAGGCCTTATTTTATAATTTTTAAAACAACTTTAAAAATAAATAAAACTCATAAGTAATAACTAAATTATTTTAAAAATTAAAAAGAATATTAAGAAATTATTAGGAAAAAAATAATATGTGAGATATATGGGTTAGTCCAATCCAATTGGATCAAGCCCACAAAGGTCCGGTTACAAAGGGATCTCGTTTTTTCCAATTTAGCCAAACAATTTTAGATGTTGGCCCATGGGTTAAAACTCATTTTGACAAGTATATAAATAAATATCTATTCATTTCAATGAGATATGTATCATCTATTGTATCATCATTTGGATTTAATCGACCACGACATGTGAAGTTGTGAGTGATGGCTTTTGGATATCCTCGAGCAAATTGGAAAAGACCACTTAGTTTGACCACCGATATCTCTTGAACCTTGTTGAAGACTTGGCTCCTCCCGATCACCGTGATTGTACTTTCGTTATCCTTAACTTCGGTGAAAGCAAAGTTCATGGTCATCAATAGACCAAGGAATAGATGTAAAGAAACCTTGAGCTTTACCCGCCATTTTGATGCTCAATTTGGGACCCATGGGTAAAGGGTTATCGATTATGTTAACTATCCCAAAAACACTAATTGTGACATTTCTTAGTTGAACAACTATGACGAAGGTTGGGTATTTCCCACGAAGGATGTCGTGCTAGTAGAATTTGAATTGGTGTGACCCATGGGTGAAATTGATGGGTCATGAAATGAGAAAATAGGTTTTATTGTGTTGACAAAAATGCCCCTCTCTAATGAGAGAAAAACTCATAAAAATTAATTCCCAGTCAAATGACAAATTTGAAATTTTAAGATCTACCACAATGGAAAACATGCAGAAAAATCAACATAAGAGATTTTAACGAGAAAATTCAAATATGGAAAAATCTCGAGTTGTCAAACAACCATAAATCTAAATCCACTACTTTGGAAAGTTACAAATAGGCTTTAGTTACAATAAATTTTGAACCCTTTCTGTAAGTGTACAATCACCTCATCACTATTTGACGAGACAAAAAACACAACTTATTACCTCTATTCGAGCCTATCAGTCACCTCTAATACCTTCACTGTAGGCTATCAGAGACCTAGAGTTTCTATCCAACTCTAGCCCTTTACACTTTGAACAATTTTATCTCTCATTGGGGTTACAATCAAATACAATGTAATGATCTTCTTATAGACTTCTTGAGTATCCAAGATAGAGTCGTTTTCTTTCTTATCAAGTAGACTAGACACATTCTCCTTATCATTATCATCTTGATAAACCTGCAAGGGATAACACCAAGCTACAAGATAAAGACCTAATATTTGTTGAATACAACATGATTGTAAAAATTAAAAAAATAAGTTAAAAATAAAAAACTCCAAAAAAAAGTTAATGGACAAAAATAGCAATTTATAAATAGTTGGGTTGGCCAAAGATACCAATATTCCTTCTACCATATTATTAGAGAGGTGTCAATAATAATTTGAATAAGGATGTAAAAAAAGACTATCTGTACTCTGCAGAACCCCCCCAACTGATCCTCTGGGTCCTATATAATTTTAGATTCATGCTACTTGGTGCCTTTTTTTGGGCACCCTTACCTTTGATTGCAAGACTTCGCCAATATTTTGGAGGAGAGCATATCTTGGGCTAACTGATCCAATTTGCCTCTTTGGCAGACTTAACTATGGGCAGGACTATCCAGTCCACCAAACTTCAACCGAGACTAAGTTATTCAATGACTTTCCTATTTTACCCTTCATAGTCAACTTTCTTTTTCATTTCTTTCAAAACCAACTTATTATTTATTTGTTTCCAATAACTAGCCAACCAAAAAAAAAAAAGATGAGAGAGGTAGAGTATAATAATGAGAAATATTGTCCATAAAAACTTAAATATTGAATGCCTTAATTTTTCCTAATCCATAAAAACTTAAATATTGAATGCCTTAATTTTTCCTAATCCATAAAAAGTTAAATATTGAATGCCTTAATTTTTCCTAAACAACCTTAAGTGACAGTTATTTTGAAACAGATGCATTAGACTACAATATGCAATTTGTCTAAAGCCTTTTGCCACCTTTTGTTGTTCCACTTTTATTTCAAACTGATAACTGTGAAGTTAAAAGGAACAATGCTTAGATTTACTCAAATGAAATATGGTGTAGCTAGAAGTAAACAAATGTAGCCTTGGTTTCATGATTTGATTACTTTTAAGTGATTGGAGTATTCTAGGCCACCAAAGTAGATTGCTTTTCATTAAATAGGTAAAAGCACGAGTGCCTGTTTTATTTCTTGGCTTACATTGCTATGTCTAGCAGCTTAGTGTCAAGCATACGTTGTAGAAGTCAAAGTTTTCAAGATATATATGCCCCCCTCCACTCGGTCCCTCCCTTTAACTACTAAGATGTAATTCCAGCTAAGTTCTTCCTCTCCAATCTCACGTTATATACCGATTCACGTGAGTTTATAACCTTTTTCCTAACCAAGTTATAATGAAGACAACTTTTAATTTGGTCATAGGGTGTCCTGCTAATGAAATCAAACTTATACTTCATAATATAGTCCATAGTCCCAAAGGGTGTAAAGGATAAACAATGCTCACATAAGATATAGTCCAAATTCGAGGTTGGGGCTTTTTCGATTGTTGTAGGCATAGCAAGAAATTGGTATAGAATCTAGAAGTTGAAGGGAGAAGGGAGTTAAATGGGAATCTTATTAAGAAATTTTTCTCTTTGTTAAGATTATGAGTTGTATGTTAGATATTATCATTAATGGGTAAGTATAGGAAGTTAGGAAAATGAGTTGTGTGTATAAACTATTTGATGAAAGAATTAAGCTGAAACTCAATATCATTCACTTTTTTCAAGAAAAAAAGGATATAATTATAATCAAGATCAGATTTTTTTTTTAAAGAAAAGGCATGGAATCGATGCTCAACCTGTGGTATCCATTGTCATAGCTTTTCAGAATGTGTGGTGCTCCCTATTGCCTTTAGAGCATTTTTCTTCTTTTTTTAGCAAATTCTTCAGATAAATTTGATGAAGCAAAAATCAGCAGGAACTACAAGTAGGCCGGAACAAGTTCTCCTAGGGCTCCCCTTTTCGAATTAGATATGGGTATCCTGTCACAAAAAGAGTCTCTCCCTGGACACCTCCAATGCTTAAGTTAGAAAAGCTTAAGCGAAGCAACAAATTGAAGATCAGATTGTAGATAATAATAGATATGATACTCCAATACCACCTTAGGAATGTGTAAGGTCATTTATATATTGATAAGAATGTTCTAAGAACCCATTGTCAACTTGGGATAACCATTTTAGCATAGAGTGGACAATTGCCAAGTGGGCTGCGGGTGCTACTAGGCCCATAGTGACAATTGGTAGCAGAGAATGGTTATGGTTCTTGGCTAACGTATGAGCCTAGCGGGGATGCTAGGTATTTAAAATGTTGTGAATGTGACACTCCAATCCCACATCATAAGTATGTAAGGTCATGTATGTATTAATAAGAATGGGTTAAAGTACCTATTGTTAACTTGGGATATCCATTTTGGCATAATGAGGATAGTTGCTAACTAGCTGGTCGTGGGTGCTGCCAAGCTCATAGTTGTTTTTTGAGCCTGAGTTTCCAATTCATGACAATGGATGTCTTACTTGATATGTTTCTCTTTTTGGCTTATTCACCTAGGGTTTTTTTAGGAGGTGGTCTCTTGGTATGATGGGATAAGACTAATCCTGGTAAGGGGGAGGGGAACATGATTCCTATTTTGTGTTGTACTTCACACTTTTTCTTCTTATAGCTGGTGAAAGTCAACTACAAATAAGGTAGTAGTTGCTCTGTGGTAGTTGCTTGACACAGGGAGTATTAAATACCTCTTAATTTCTTGTCGAGCAAGATTCCATTTGGCTCTCATCTTTCCTCCCCTAGGAGGCAGGTTCTCTTTCTAGCCACCGAGTGAGATATTCTCTTCAGGATGGAGAGTTAGGAGTGTGAGATGTGGGTGGGGAGTTTAATTTGCCCCTTGCTAGACTCTCGTGGTCTGAGTCATTAGGTCCTAATTTTTAACCACTCTGGTCCACATTCTTGCTTAGCCCCATGGGTTTAATCCAACTAGGCATATCCTAATCAAAATCTATTGATACTTGTCTTTTGTTTGCTTCTATGAACACCCCTGCTTCATGGCTTAGTAAATGAATTGAAACACAGAGTTAACAATGGTTAGCACAAATACCGAAACAAGATAATCTTTGCATCTCTCAAAAATACAATGGTATATTATTATTATTACTTCCTTCGGCTTGAATTGAATGTCCTTATTTCCATTTTGAGTTGTTCGGAAAGGAATGTCCCATTTCCTAAATCAGTTAAAATTTTCTTTAAAAATTGATATTAACAAGTTTAAAATGAACTATTATGAATAATATTATGATATTGTAATTGATTTGTAATCTTGTGATATTTAGGAAGTAAATACAGTTCTTTAAGAAGGTTAGTAATTAGTTTAATCATTTATTTTTAGGGATTAGCAAGATTTTAGGATAGATATAAGAAGTTACCTATTTTAAGTGTTTTATTCTTGTATAAATGTCATGAAGTATCAATGAAAAAGGGAGAACGATTTTCTCACCAAAATGTCATTTCCTGACCTTGTATTTTGTCGCGGTATTAGGGCCATAGACAAATAACTCAAACATAGCTGGAGGTGATGCTTCAATGATTGAGACAGAAGCAATGCCGTTGCTTGGGTTGAATGTGACACAGTGGCAAATACTTCTTCAAATGGTAAGTGGGTCGAAGCTAGTGTCAACTAAGAAGATGTCTAGTAAGTCTATATCTTGGATTATAGACAAGGGAGCCTCAAACCACATGTCAGGTACGATAGAAGATCTTTGAGACTTAAAGAAGATTGCGCGATGCCCTGTTGAGATAGGAATAACAGTGTCACCACCATGGAGGGGACAATTGTTTTCAATAAAGAATTTTCTCTAAAAAATGTTTGTTAATTAAGTGCTTGGATAGACTTGCAATCTAATTTTTTATGTCTTAATTAACTGAACATTGTAATTGTTTTGTTCAATTCACTCACAACTTATGTGTTATATAGGATTGCACTTCGAGATTACTAATTGGTGTGGGTCTAAGACTTGATAGATTTTATTACTTCAAGATGTGCCAAGCGTATAAGGGATGCAGGAAAACGCTATGACACCTCTTGATCTCTAACACAACTAGGTCATCCATCTCTGCAAGTAACAAAGTTAGTCCCTATAGTAACTTTAAAGAAAGCAAAATTATTTTGAATAAGAGTTGTGGCATGTGTCAAAGAACTAAACAATGCAGAGACAAATTTCCTATTAGTGAACATAAGACTTTGACTATTTTTGAGCTTGTCCATTGTGATTTATAGGGTCCTTATGGAGCAAAATCTTCTTGTGGTGCTTCATATTTTTTAACCATTGTTGATGAGTTTTCTCATGTTGTTTGGATTTATTTGTTGGTTAATAAGACAGAAGTTTCTCATACTATTAAGATGTTTTAGCCAATGGTTGAAAGACAGTTTAATGCCTAAGTTAAAATTGTGAGTAGTGATAACAGGACTAAATTTATTTATATGAAGCAATATTTTTCTTTATCATGGGATTATATTTCAAACTTCTTGTGTGGGAACTCCTTAACAAAATGGCAGAGTAGAACAAAAACATAGGCACATTTTGAAAGTTGCTCAAGCACTGCGTTTCCATTGATCACTTCTTATTGATTTTGGGGTGAGCTTATGTTGACAGTTGGGCACTTGATCAATAGAACTCCCTCTCCAGTCTTGGATGGGAAAACACCATATAGTGTCTTGTATGGTAAAGAATTTACTTATAGTCATTTGCGAACATTGGGACGTCTATGTTATTCACATGTCAAGTTAAGGGATAAATTTGCTAGTAGAAGTAGCGAATGTATCTTTGTTGGGCATCCTTATGGAAAAAATTGATGGAGTTTGTTTGACTTGGAGACATAAGAAATTTTTGTGTCTCGTGATGTAGTGTTCTAAGAAAGAGTCTTTCTTTTTGCTGAAAGTCTTTCTAAAACTTGATGGAGATTGTGAGGTTTCCCTCATATCTAACTTGAGGGGGTGATGAGTGGATTGTCGAGAAGGATGGGGTACAATAGTAGCAGTAGGCTGCAAGTACTCTTGAAGTACTTACACATGGGAGTTAGCAAGAAAACTAGGAAGAAGTGTTGGGAAGGAGTTAACGCAAGAATTAAATTTCAATTTGACTTCATGATTATGTTACTCACACCATTTGAAAAATGAGTCCATCCACACTATTAAAACCTGTTCCATGGCAGTCCTCAGGTACACCTTATCCAATAATACATTATGTGAATCTCTGTGCAACATAGAAATTTTCTTGCAGCTTTGACAGAGGAGAAGGAGCCAGTTCATTATACTGAGGCCATGAAAGATAGCAGCTCGAGGACGCAATAAGTTGTGAGATTGAGGCACTTGAAACTAATGAGACTTGGGAAATAGTAGATTTACCATCGGGAAAGAAAGCTTTTGGATGTAAATGGGTCTACATAATACATTATATTTCAAATGGATCTATTGAATGTCTAAAGGATCAGCTTGTTATCCTTGGAAATCACTAGGTAGAGGGGATTGACTATACAAACATCTTTGCTCAGTAGCCAAAATGGTCATTGTCTGGGTGTTTCTAGTTGTTGTTGCTGCCAAGAATTGGGAGGTACATCAGATGGATGTTCATAATGCATTTCTTTATGGTGATCTTGAGGAGGAAGTCTACATGAAGTTACTCCCTAGTTTCCAAGTGTAGACTTCTAGGAAAGTGTACAAGTTTTGGAAATCACTTGTATGGTTTGAAACACCCTGTAGTTGGTTAGCTAAGTTGTCCACTACTTTGATGAATTATGTTTTCCAATGATTGTATTCTGATTACTCCTTGAACACTTGCAGAAAGACAGTGTACAACTCATTGTTCTTGTTTATGTGGAATATCTTATTATATCTTGGAGTCTACTTGTTGATATATAGAATGTGAAAAATTATCATAGTGACTGTTTTCACATTAAGGACTTAGGTATTCTAAAGTATTTTTTGGGGGTGCAAGTGGCTTGTGGACTTGATGTGTTTGTGCTTCCCAAACTCAAATATGCATTGGATATCATCTCCAAGGTTGGTCTACTAGGGGCAAAACCCACTATGGTGCCAATGGAACAAAATCACGGACTTGCCTTGTCCATGAGCAAAGAGCTCTGTGATCTAGAGCGTTATAGATGCTTGGTAGGTAGGCTTATTTATTTGTCTTTACTTGACCTGAAATAGTTATAGTGTGCATGTTTTGTCTCAATTTATGCAACAACCTTGGCAAGAACATTGGGATGCTACTTTATGGGTGGTTCGGTATCTCGAGGGTAATTCAGATCAGGGGATACAGTTGAGAAGTAAGTGTGACTTTGCAGTTATGTGGATGGTGCAATAAAGATTAGGCTGGATGTCCCTTGACTCGTCGCTCTTAGTCGGTGGTTGGTTTTTCTTGGAGGTTTGCCGGTGTCTTGGAAGACAAAAGAGCAGTATATTTTGTCTTGCTCCTCTGTAGAAGTCGAATATTGATCCATGGAAATGACTACTTGTGAGTTGAAATTGCTAAAGGCCATCTTGTCTTATCTTGTTGTAATATCTCTATTGTGATAGTCAAACTACTTTGCACCTATCTCAGAATCAGACATTTCATGAGCGTACGAAGGACATTGAAATTGATTGTCATTTTGTTTGTGATGAAATAGTTGCTGGCACTATTCAACCATGTTTGTTTCAACTCATGACCAACTTGCAGACATCTTCACGAAGGCGTTGGACAAACGTTAATATGAGTATCTACTTTTCCAAGTTTAGCATTCAAGATCTTCAGGCTCTAACTTGAGGGGGGTATCGTGAATAATATTATGATTGATATTATGATATTATAATTGATTTTGTAATCTTATATTTTTTGAAAGTAAATATAGTGCTTTAGGAAGGTTAGTCATTAGATCAATCATGTTTCTTATTCTTAGGCATTAGTTCAATTTTAGGAGAGACATAAGTAGTTACCTATTTTATGTGTTTTATTCTTGTATAAATGTCATGAAGTATCAATGAAAAAAAGAGAATGATCTTCTCACCTAAAAGTCATCTCCGGACCTTGAAATTTGTCATGAATTAAGTCAACCATTTTTTTTAAACTTTTTTCAAGTCAAAATGAGATATTCAATCCTGATTAGAAGGAATATTCTTAAGATTGTGCATAAATATGGGTCGATTTTTTCGATCCCAAATTTTTTTTTTTTTGCTTCTGACATGTGATGTAGAATGGAAGGGAAAGAGTTGGAGGAAGAAGACAACTATTCTAATCTTATTAAATATCAAGGATTTATTTGTCATTCTATATAGACCAGTTTCGCTTAATACCATATGCAATATAAATGAATGCCATGTTAGAGTACCCAGTAAATCGGGGCATGTCATGCTAATAAATATGAATTTAGTATAATATAACACAAGTATTTGACTTGCATGCCCACATCGGTCAGACCGATCGGATCGGGAATCGGTTCCTTCTCCAGCTCGATTTGGACCAAAAAATCGGATGGGGAAAAAAAGGCTCTCTATGATACAATTCAGTTTGGACTAGCTTGTCCAACCGGTTAACCGTTGGACAGAACGATTTTCTAAAAAAAAAAATTGGGGATCAAATTGAAGAAATTGAAAACTATAAACTTCTAATTAAAAATATAAATGATCTTTTTCCCCATATTTCCCTAATTTTAACCTAAATCTCTCAATTTTTTTCTCTAATTCCCAAGCAATCACGTACAGATATTCTTCAATCTTCATGGATATGCGGAAGTTGTGCTTGATATTAAATTTTCTTCCATGAAAATATGTTCTTATATCATTTTAAACGATCTGATATTAAAATATTAATTGAAAGAGAAGAAATTATGATTTTATTGATAAAATATATTGTTTCACATTATAAAGAAGAAGATATAAATAACTTAACCAAGTAATAATATAAAAAACTAATCTACATTTAATGAATAAATAACATAATAAATCATAATAATTTTAATATATTTAACATATAAAATAAATATTTTTTAATTTTTAAATTAACCGATTCAATTACGATTCGATTACAGTTGAACCAGTGAATCGTAAATAACTAACTTTTCCTGTTCGATAACCAATCTGATCCTAAAAACATTAGATCCAGTACTCTTTTAGGCCATTTCATAAATTTTGGAAAAAAAAATCTTGATGATCTACTAGATAAGTTATATAATGACTTTAGAGAGCACATTGTATTTTCTCCATGGAAATGAGAGAATAATGACTGTTCTCTAATGGTAAAATGGCGTTTAAAGTATCTATTTTATGCATTATCTATTTTTATGCATTTAATAATTTATCCACTTTATTTTTTAGAAAAAAATTATATACTTGATATAATTTTAATTATAACAAAATATTAATAAATTATATAAAAAATTATGTGTATTATGTATAAGTAATTGCATGCATATATAAATTTATTTATGAATATATGTATATAGGGAAATGCTATTATGGACAATGGAGCTCAAAATAATTTGAGTTCCGCTTAAGTTTATAACGGTCAAAGTAAACAGTCAACTGTCTTTTTTTTTAAAGAAAAAAAATTTTCTACAAAAAATTATTTTTTAAGAAATATTTTATAAACTAAATCTTAGAATGAAAAACAAAACCCTAGGAGTACTTGATTAATTTTTATTATTTTTAAAAAAATATATAGTTGATCGTTAACTTTGGTTGTTAGATACTTAACAGATGGTCAAAACTAATTTGAAATTTATTACCCATAACAGCATTTCTGTATATATGTATATATATATATATATACATAATAAATACTCGGAAATTGCGAGGAATGACCCCCTTTTCGAAAGCTGTACAAAAAACATATCCATCCTTTTAACTATAACAAATAAGTCTATTTTGTCATGTTTTTTTCACACAATTAGCCTTCTCATCCTTATATGTAATAAACAACTCTTACACTTAAAAATAAAAATTTATGATTTTATAAATATATGGATTGTTTAGTATAAAATGTTTTTTTAGGGTTATAATTATCCAAAAAAGATAGTTGATTTAAACTTTAACTGTTAAGTACACTTCATAGCATGAATATCAACTAATGCATGGCAGTCTATAGTAGGGGTGCTCAGCGGTTCGGTTTAGTCGGTTTAAAATCATTTTATGAATCAAACCGATTAAATCGGTTTATGAAAAATACAAACCGCTGGTTCCATAATTTATTGATTAACCGAACCAAACCAAACCATATCAAAATCGGTTTTGGTCGGTTCGGTTCGATTTGATTTGATTTAAAATCAATTTTTTTCCTTTTTTAGTTAGTGTTGAAATTTTTTTTATATATGGCCAATAATGATAAAAAAAATCTAATTTAAATAATTTCAAATCAAATATAATTAATGGCCCATTATAAAATAAAAACCAAAACTTTTCAATACAAAAATTAAATCATAAAAATATAAAACAACATCATATATAAATTA
>JAWZTD010046575.1:0-11507 GCA_035221335.1 Echites panduratus | reverse complement strand
TTTGAGCTTTCTAAACCTTCAATTATTGATATATTCCAAAGCTTTATGTTTCCATTTTCATCCTCAAGTTTAGTTCCGTTATAAATGTCTTCAAAATCAAAGTGTTCTTCCTTTCCTTGAATGGATGTCACCAAAGCTTTCCTCAACTTTGAAGCCCTAGCTCTAGTTATAGGTCCGGAAGGTATTTTAGGAACTTGATCTCCATCACTCAATTAATCCTTGTTGCAGAAGCAGTTGGCATTCTTTTCTAGAAGTAAATGGCTAGAAGGAATAAATCTCTGTCAAAGAAGTAAATGGCTAGAAGGAATATTTATATCTTAATCCATGGGGTAATGTTCTCATGTTTTTTGCCCGAGTATATACATCCCATCCAATTAAAATATCTTTTCCATGTAGCTTATTGAAATAAAAGTTTGTCCACACAGTGCAATCAGGGAAATATCGAATCCCTATTGGATGTTTGGAAATTAGATCTCCACTAAAAATTTTTCCATCAGCAGTTAGGAATCTTTCATCTGATTCTTTCCAACAACTAGTCGGAAGAATATCACATCTAGCTCTTGTATCTATAAATCCAACTGCCTTCCTTGGCTTTGCATATTTTGATGAAAAAATGGAAAAATGCAAATGAGGTGCCAAAAACTGGTGAGAACTTAGAATTTCCTTTGAATCACTTACCTAAAAAATTGGAAGGGCTTCTTCTTCAGGTTCTGAATCAGATTGTTCGATGATACTCTTAAGGAGCATTTTTATTGGCTTCACATGAAGAAAGTTGTAACTAAAGCTTGTGCCAATTGTATTATGTGTAGAAATGCTAAATCCACAATTAAACGACATGGTCTTTAACATGTCTTTTCCAATTCCTAGTGCACCTTGGGAAGATATCTCAATGGATTTTGTTCTTGCTTTACCTAAGTCTAGGTGAGGGAAGGATCCTATTTTTGTGGTTGTTGATAGATTTTCTAAAATTGCTCATTTTATTGCTTGTTCAAAGGTTGACGATGCACTTCATATGGCTAATTTGTTCTTTAAAGAGGTTATAAGATTGCATGGTATTCCAAAGACTATTGTTGGTAATAGGGATGCTAAATTTCTGAGTTACTTTTGGAAAGGTTTGTGGGGAAAATTGGAGACTAAATTGTTGTTTTCTACTACTTGTCACCCCAAACGAATGGCCAAACTGAGGTCATAAATCAAACTTCAAGAACTTTGTTGAGAGCCATAATAAAAAGGAATCTGAAATCTTGGGAAAAATATTTACCTTTCATTGAATTTGCTTATAATAGATGTATTCATTCTTCTACACATTTTTCTTCTTTTGAGTTGGTTTATAGATTTAACCCTTTGACACTATTAGATTTAACTCCTTTACCTTTAAGTGATGTACATAGCTAGAATGGAAATGAAAAGGTTGGGAAAGTTAAACAATTGCATGCCAAAGAAAGTTAAAACATTCAAGTCAATACACAAAGGTATGCAAAGCAGTACAAACAAGGGAAAAAGATCTTTGAAGTTCGAAGTTGGTGATTGGGTTTGGATTCATTTACGGAAAGAGCGATTTCCTTAAGCTAGAAATCCAAGCTTGATCAAAGAGGCCATGGTCCCTTCCAAATTGTTGAGAAGATAAATGACAATGCATACAAAGTGGATCTCCAAGGTAAGTACAATGTTAGTTCTACCTTTACTGTTTGTGACCTTTCTTCTTTTGATGTAGATGATGATTACGATTCGAGGATGAATCTTTTTTTTGGGGGGGGGGGGATGATGATGGAGATTAAGTTCCTAAGATACCTTCCGGACCTATAACTTGAGCTAGGGCTTCAAACTTGAGGAAAGCTTGGGTGACATTCATTCAAGGATTGGAAGAACACTTTGATTTTGAAGACATTTGGAATGGAACTAAACTTGAGGATGAAAATGCAAACATGAAGCTTTGGAATATATCTATTATTGAAGGTTTAGAAAGATCAAATTCGTGCCATGAAAGCATCAATGAAGAGGGAAGTGGAAAGCATCAAGAAGGTAAGAAGAAATAAAGTAGAAAGAAGGTTGCTACAGGTGCAACAGTGCACTATTTTTCTTATGTCTTTCTTGTCTTTAACTTGTTTTAAAGGATATTTTATGTCATTAATAGCCAAGAACAAATTGTAGGATAGTTTAGGGTTCCATTTCTATTTATATATATATATATATATATATCATATCTTGTAAGTTGAAGTTATCTTTTAATAACCTAAAAACATATTTCTCCTTGAGAGCAAATTCTTGCAAGATCAACTGGAGCTTCTTGAGAGAGTCTTTACATGAATTAACTAGGGTTCTTGAAAGACTAATTCTAAGGCATTCTTCCACTTTGGTGTAGTATGTCAAAGGTCTTATAAAACTTGAAGATTGGTTAGGGTTTTCCATAATCTTGGTCAATCTACTACTAAACTTGAATCTTGGGAAATTCGTTACATTCTTAGTAGTTCTAAGGATTGAGCCAATGAATGGAGAAAATTCAATTCAAGGAATCACATCACCTTCTAACACCTTTACCATTCTCCACGAGATCTCTATGGTTCATGGGACCGTCAAGGTACCAAACAGTCTGTACTGTGCCTTTCTTAATGAACCTCTTCAGGTCTTCTGGATGGTCTAGAGTGAGTTGGTTTTGTGTTCAACTTTTGTACCTATTTTTAGGCTTGTGGAGGTTCTTCGTTTGGAACATCCTATGAAGGCTATTCTTGAATAGCCTCCGCAATGTGTAACTTAGTCCTTCAAGGGTATCCTCGTTTTGCTAGTTGTTCTCATGCGATGTTAGTTTTTCATTTTCTTTTGTGAGGAAAGTTTTTCTGAATGTTCTTTCCCACAAAATGTGATAGAAGTGATGGAAGATAATTGGGTCCACCCGGTCACCCCGCTGCCTTGACCCCTGCAAGGACAACCTGAGAGGAAAAATGGAATCACCGGAGTTGGCAGTCGCTTTGGAGTACACTCTGACGATCAAGTCAATCACCAGAAAGAGTTGAGTAAGTGATGTGATTTTTGAAATTGAATCGATGATGGGATGCAATCAAGTTCAAATATCACCCTTAATTCACAAGATTCAATTAAGGTTTGGGTTGGTTAATTAGAATGACCTATGAAGTAAATTCTTCGTCAACCATTCTCTTGATTTGTAAAGACACATCAATACCTCAACCAAAGTAATTGATAGCCCAATTGTAATCACTCAAGAATCGTAAAAAAGTTTCCTAAGATCTCACAAGTTTGATCAAATTGATTAGAAAATTCTCTCAAAGAGAAGTTGTAATTTTGATTCAAAATAGATTAGTTGAGTTTGAATATAAATAAGAAGTATTTATAGTAGGGAAACATCTAAACCCTAACTAAGACTTTCTAGGGAGTTAATTACATAAAACACCCCTAAACTAATTTCTAAAGACAAGCTTAAAACCAATAAAAACGAAACTAAGCAACTTTGTCCAATAGAGTGTTTGGGGTCGGACAAGAGTTTCCTGGCACCGGTTGGGAACTGGTTGGCACCTGATGGAGGAGCAGATGGAGAGTCGGAATGTTTCTAGAATGGCACGATTGGTTCCTCCCTTCAGTGTATCATCAGATAGGTCCTACCTAGCACCGATGGCCTTGAGTTTTCATGCCATCTTCATTCTTTTGGCTCCAATTCTCCAAGTTTTCATGTGTTTTTTATTCCCTTAAATTTTGGTTTGGTTCCTTTCTTGACACGAATTGAGGCATGAATTCAAGCTTTCTTCCTCCTTTAATAAAAATACATTCCATATCTTCATATCAATTTCATTCTTATCAAACTTAGTCCTTTCAAAGATGGCCTCCAAATCATTCTTTGCATGAATGAAATGAATGCCTTTCTCATCTTTGATGCCTTTGATCTTGTGATTGGTCGTTGTGGTAATAAAGTAGGCTGAATGTATTCTCCTTACCTGTTGATACCTGATCATGATCTCTTATTTAGGTGGAAATCAATCAATCTCCTTCAATTCAAGAGTCGTTTCTGATGGAAATCAACTGTATCCCTTGTCATCTGGTGTGATCTAGTGTGACTGAAAGAAAGTGTATCTAGTCAACCTTTGATTGTGTTCTCCCGTTAGAAGATTCCTTATTGGAGTGTGTTACGTTCCCTTAACAAGTCTCGATGATTGTTAGGAAAGCGTTTTACGATCTCCAGAGGTCTTTGGGGAGCTCTTTGGAGACCTTGATGTTAGCCCACGACCTTCGAGGATGTCCCTGGCTACGTATATCTCTGTCATAAGTCCCTAACTTTGTAAGTCGAGATCCTTACTGAAATAATAGGAGGTCGTGGTTATGCATAAATACCTTTGTGAGGTTTTGTTATTGTATGTTTATAGACCTCTTAAAGTCTGGATCGTAGAATAGATCTTGTCAGATCTATGTTTCATGATTTGGGTTTATGTGTAATTGGGTCTGTCATTCTGGTTGTACCCATTTTGCCCATCACTTACAAAAACCAATTAATTCAATTTTGCAATAATACCATATTTTTTTTCCTCCTTTAACTAGCTCAATTTTTTATAGTGGTGTCATTCTCACATCTTTTTTGAAAACTTTGAAGCTACACAATTACTTTCTTGTTAATATTATCCTACCACACACATCATATGATTTTAATTTTAATTCAACTATGTCATGCTTTTAATGAATATAGGGACTAGTGATCATAGTAAAAAATGGTAGAAGCCATGAAATTCTTTTTTTGAAATTAATGGGCAAAAACCGAAAGACCCTATCCAATTACCCATGAACCCAACCCAAAAAGTAAAGACCGACTCGGTCTATTCTTAGGTCCAGACCTAAGGAGGTCTATAAACATAAGCTAATAAAATCTCATGAAGGTCCCTTTATAAGACTACGACGTCCTACTATATCAATAAACTTCATGACCTCCAGGTCAGAGGCTTATGGTAGATACATAAGTTGCTAAGGACAACCCCAAGGGCGCAGGAAATAAATAAAGTCTCCAGAGAGCTCTATAAGACTTCCAGAGACCACAGAATGTTTCCTTAATGATCACCAAGAAATATTAAGGAAACATGACACATTCCAACAAGGAAACTCTTTAGAGAAGAACAATCATGATTGACTAGATACATTTTCTTTTAATCACACCAGATCACATTAGATACAATTGATTTCCATTAGGATACAACCCCTAAACTCAAGGAAATTGATTAACTTCCATCCAAATAAGATATCACGGATCAAAGGTAAGACATACTACACTTAGTCAAAAAAAGAGTACACTCTCTCTCAGCTCTTTCTGGTGACTTGATCGTCGGAGTTATCCCAAGGGCGACAGCCCTCTTCTGTGGTTTGATTCCTTTCTGCTTGTTCTTGCTGGAGCCATAGTAGTGGAGTGATCCGGAGGTCTCTCTGAGCTCCATCACTTTTAACGCCGTTGGTAAGAACAATCTTTCCTTAAAAAATAATCAAACTATTATGGCACTAGAACAACCCACGAGACGAAGACGTATAGGAAGGATTGAACTACACATTGCGAAAGCAATTAAGGAAGAACCCCTACAAGCTATACCAAATGGGGAACAAATTGAAACTTCCTTCCAAGCATAGGAGTTTAATCCAAAACCAACTCAGTCTGGACCATCCAAGAGACCTATGGAGACTCATCAAGAAAGACACGATGCAGATCGTTTGACATCTATGCGGTCCTTTGAACGACAGAGATCACGTGGAAGCTGTCTCACTATACTTGAACATTTGACAGGAAGGCGGGATTATATATCCATAGGAAGGACTCCTTCCCAAACCCACTAGACCGAGAGAAGGTCCTCAAAGGATCCTAAACGAAAAGGAGTAGTAAGATCTACACAACAGAATTCTGAAAACCGTCTCCACTTCAATGGAAATAGGGACGATAATCCTCCTTAGGATCCTGATTATCAACAAGGATCTCAATCCAGAGTTTCACAGAACAATGCACAAGTGGAACGAAATCATGACAGAAAGGACTTACCTACTATCAATGTGGGAGAAACTCTCTGAAATAGAAGAGACTATGACCTAAGGCATAAGCTCAACAGAGCAGCAATATCTCGAAACCAGAGTCAGAGAGAAGAAAGCCATGGAAATATTAATGGTGAAAGAATTCCACTCCAACATGATCAACTTGAACAAACAGTAAGCAGAAACATAGAAGTCCTAGCAAGTAAAGGGAGGAAAACACCTTAGGCTAATCCTAAGCAGGCAGAAAGCCCTGATGTAGAAAACGGGATAGACCTCGCAGAATGATCACCCTTTGTGGAAAAAATCAGGCTTAGGAAAATGTCCCCTGGATTCAAACCCACTCAAATTGCAACAAAATATGATGGGACAATAGAGCCAATTTCACGAAGACGAGTACGTGATACTATGACAATGACATAAATTCATATTTATACATTTTGATGTTAATATGAGATTGATTTATTATATCTATTGTTTCCACGAATAATATTATATGCTTTTTGGTCATTAAGTATGTGACTTAATAGTAAAACCTTTTGGTAATAGATATATTATTCTAAATAGTCTCTATTCGATTATTGTTGTTGGAACAATAATAAATTAAGAATAATATGTACTCTGACTGATGATCATGTTTTACTGATCATGAATATGAGATATTCAAGTTAGAGCATAGATACATATTAGAGAACGATGTGTTGAACATGACCCATAATGAGAATACTGCATGGCTTATGTGATAGTATTATGTACGAGGATAATGATATAATTTGTATTTATGCATTTATTATGTCTATTATTTCCATGAATAATATTATCTGCTTTTTGGTCATTCAATATGTGACCTAATAGTAAAACCTTTTTGGCACTAGATATATTATTCTAAATAGTCCCTATTCTATTATTATTGTTGAAACAATATAAATTAAGAATAGTATGTAATCTGATTGATGATCATATTTTACTGATCATGGATATGGGATATTCAAGTCAGAGAACTATGTATTGGACATGACCATATTGAGAATTACTACATGGATTATGTTATAAGTAATTCTCATCTTTATAGTCATATTTAAGTCAATCGACCTGATTTCATCATGAATTTTTATATGAGGAATTCTATATCTTGACCTAGTTTAACGTTATCTTTAACTGGATAACAATATAGGCTTTAGTTGGACATAATATGAATCATAGAGAGAAATGTGAATGAAAAAAGAAGGGATTTATCCCACTCATTTTGAGAGAAATATCCTTGGGCCCTCTTGATGATTTAAACTGAGAAATGCATGGTTGTGCTCAAATGAACTATTAATGAGTTATTAGTATCATTTGTTTTGACAATTTAATCAAGGATCCAAAAACAAATGATTAAGTTATATAAGGATGATTTAATCCTTGCCTTATGCTTAATCCATATATTGTGTGACAAAGGGACTAGATATTTTAATTTAAATAGGTTAAAGTCGAACCATTGATTTTATTTAACTTGGGCAGTCATAATGTCGTGCTAGAGGTCACTTAGCTTAGGCCAGCTACCAATGTTAAATGAACCTATAGGGTTAGATACTAAAGTAAGTAATCACGGGCTTCATATTGAATTATGACTTCAATTGAATTGACGGATTTTCTTTTTAATAGGATTTTAAAAGGAAATTAAAATCATGTTTTGATAAGATCAATGATTTCTAAAATTATTTTGAATATTTTCGGTTATAATTAGATTTTATAATTATATATAATATTTGTGATTTAAATTAATATAAATAGAGAAGGAAAGGAGTAGCTAGGGTTTGTATGTCCTGTAACCTATAAATAGGGAGAAAAGAAACCCTAGCCACCTCTACTTCTCTTCTCTATAATATATAAATAGAAAAGAAAGAATAGCATCAGTTAGTTGTCTTGAAACATATTTGATAGGAAGGAAAAACCCTAGCTGCATCTATCTTTCTTTTCTCTCCAAAATTCAGCCACCAACCTCCCAAGCTTCTGAATACTTGATTTAGAAGGCTTAAAGAAGACGTTCATGTTTGGCAGTGTCTTGCCTCAAAGAATTTGCTCTTTCTGTTCAAAGAATAGAAAAGGTATGTTCTTCTCATCATTCAGTTTTACATAATCTACATGGATCTTGGCTCGGGATTCTTGAAAAATTTTTTGATTTTCTACTACTATGTGTTCAAGAATCTTAACATTATGTCATAAGTACTTCTTATCTTTATAGTCATATTTGAGTCCCTCGACCTGATTTCATGATGGATTTCTATATGAGGATTCTATGTCTTGACCTAGTCTAACGTTATCTTTAACCGGATGACTATATAGGCTTTAGTTGGACATAGAATGAATCATAGAGAGAAATATGAATGAAAAAAGATGGGATTTGTCCCACTCATTTTGAGTGAAATATCCATTTGCCCTCTTGATGATTTAAATTGTGAAATGCATGGCCATGCTCAAATGAACTAATAAAGGGTTATTAGTATCATTGGTTTAGACAGTTTAATCAGGGATCAAGAAACGAATGATAAAGCTATATAAGGATGACTTAATCAATACCATATGCTTAATCCGGATATTGGACTTTAAAATAGGTTAAAATCGAACTAACGATTTTACTTAACTTTGGTAGTCATAATGTCTTGTTAGAGGCCTCTTATGACTTGTGAGATTAGGTTTGCTGCCAATGTTAAGTGAACCTACATTGTCACACACTAAAGCAAGTAGTCATTGGCTTTTTTTAATTCATATTGAATTATGATTTCAATTGAACTGGCAGATTTTCTTTTTAATAAGATTTTAAAAGGACAATAAAATCAAGTTTTGATGAGATCAAAAATTCTGAAATTATTTTTTGAATATTTGATACGATCCAAGGATCCAAGCTAACTTTGATTGAATCAACTTGGAGGTTATCAAAAGACAAAGACATGGAAAGTGAATTTCAAGCCCTCAAGCTTATATACAAAGATCTGTATTTTAAATACAAGTATGAAGTTTCTAAAATGAAGAAATCTTCATCGCATTTAACTTGAAACAAATCCAAGAAGAATAACTTATTGTTGATGCCAAGATTGGAGAAAGAAAGCTTTAAGTGTGGAAGCTTAAGTACAAAGATCTATATTTCAAGTTTAGTCTTGATGAAGATATGAAGATTTTGGAAGCTTAAAACTATGGAAATGTCACAACATTTGAAGGCCAAATGGACATGATTTCTTACCTTAATTATGTCATGATATTTGGCAAGCAAATGGAGAAGAAAAGACTGAAAATAGAGGTGGAGAAATGAGGTTAACCAAGCTCAAACAAAGCAGGAATACAAATGCAAAACAAAGTTGAAATAAGGTGGAAAAATACCCCATCCAGGGCCAAGGAAACCAGTCCAGGGCTTGACCACCTTGGTGAACATCTTAGCCATTTCCAAAAGCTATCTGACGTGTTGATCCTGATGGAGATCAAGGAACCTCGATTGAAATGACTTGGAAGCTTGCTGATATGATCCCAAGAAGACACTTGAAACCTTATGAGGATCAACATTTCAAGTATAAAGAAAGCATGAAGGCATTGATGATCGACAAAGAAGAACAACATGATATTGGTGCATTATTTAAAGAAGTTATGCTTATATCATCAAGGCTCATGATTCTAATGATGTCAAGAGGGATTGTGTAACTTAAAACATAATCATAATAGCCTTGGGAAAGTCCTTGAAGAAGGCATGAAGAAATGGAAGCAAAATGATGAAGAATGAACTAGAAAGAAGTTTTCTACGGTTGCTATAGTGTAGTGTTTTGACATTTTTGTTGTCTTTAACTTATTTTAAAAGGGTGTTTTATGTCTTTAACACCCCTAGAATGAATTGTAGGATAGATTAGGGTTGATCTTGGAATAACCTAAAAACATATTTCTCCTTGAGAGCAAAGTCTTGCAAGATCAAATTGATCTTCTTGAGAGAGTCTTGACATGAACTAAGTAGGGTTCTTGGAAGACTACTTCTAAGGCATTCTTTCACTTTGGTTATGGTGTAGAAGGTCTTATAAAATTTATAGATTGGTTAAGGATTTCCATAATCTTGGTCTACTAAACTTAAATCTTTGATGAATCTTGTAAAAATTGTTTCATTATGAGTTGTTCTACGGATTTTAAGCCAATGAATTGAGAAACTTCAATCCCAGGAATCACATCAGTTGGAGAGCTTCATTTCATGTCAAGATAGCATTCAATTTGAAGAATGATCAAACTACATGAAAACTGGATGAAATATAGCCAAAATAATGCACAAAAATGTTTTGGAAAATGTCTATTCAGCACCTACCATTTTTTAGCCTAAAATGGATCAAAACAGAAGATGTTCGGCCCACTGTCCAGTCCACTATCTTGCGTCGGGTAGCTATAGTAACTGTTTCTTATGCTTATTTTTATTGTAATTTTTGTTTAGTTTAAGTGCTTTATGTAATTAACATCCTAGGACAATCTAATTTGGGTTTATTTGAGTTTTTGATTATAAATACTTCATGTTTTGTAATCAAACACAACTTTGAATCATGAATTAAACATATTTTCTCTTTGAGAGTTTCTCTTTGAAAGATCAAACATGATCTTCTTCTTTGAGGGTTTGTGCTTAGAATCCTGCTAGGGTTCTTGTACAGTTCTTAGGGCTTCTTACACTTTTGGTTGGGGTGTGATTAGTCTAACAAACGCAAGTCATTGGTTGATGTTGCAAGACAACGTAGGTCAATGAAACAACCTTGATCTTTAATGAAGTCTTGGGAATTTTGCTATGTGATTGGAACCTTGGAGTTGGACCATTGATATGAGAAACTTTGATTCCATGGGATCACATCATATGAAAGAAGATGGGGTGGAACTTCTACTTCTACATGGGAAAACATGAAAGAGACAATGAGGGACAGATATGCACGAAAATTTTACTACAAAAATGTTATTCAGGGTAACAAAAGTGTGAATGAGTACCGTAAAGAGTTGAAGACTGCTTTGATGAAGGCTAATATTTTGGAAGATGATGAAGTTGCTAAGAATACATTTCTCAATGGATTGAATGAAGAGATTTGGGAAGAAGTTGAGCTGAATTACTATTACTATCTTGAGGATATGGTACACATGGCTAACAAGGAGAAATATTTGAAGAAAAGAAAGGCAACACATTAGAAATCCTATGAAGGCTTAAATCAAGGAACTTCTTCAACAACTATGGTGCAAAGAGTTTATTCCAAAGAAGGAGAATACTTCTAGGAGGAAGGGTAAGGTCAAGTATGGTTTCTCTTACTTCGGGGGGTAGATTGGACAGATCAAAGGTGGCTATTACGGGTATTATGGCTGGATGTAGGGTAGAGATTTTAGACTTGTGATTTCTGCTATATGAACATAAGTAAAAGTAGTTTAAAGCTTTTCACACAACAAAGATTTTTAATAGTACGTGGCGTCGTTCACCATACCACGAGACTCCCGAAGGCCTCTTTTCGTCTGATCGGTGTTGGATTCCA
>JAWZTD010046553.1:0-11509 GCA_035221335.1 Echites panduratus | reverse complement strand
CAATGAACTAACCATAATCTTGGATGAAATCTTGGGTAAGTTTTAATGTGATTTGTGTAATGTTGATGAAGATGGTTACCTTTGCATGAATCACATCAGCTATACACAAGTGAAAAGGTGAGGAAATACATATTTCCCTGTTTTCTTGTTTTGTGATCTTTTGAAGGTGAAACATGTCAATGACATCATCTCATGAAAGAGGTCAAGCTCCTTCAATGCCTCATGAACCTATTACAAGAGCAAGGGCTTCAAAGATGAAGAAGGCTTTAATCATATTTCTACAAAGGAAAGAAGATCAACTTGATTTTGAAGCCATATTTGAAATGACCAATCTTGATGAAGAATTTGAAACTTTAAAGCTATGGAATATCACTTCAATTTAGCCAAAAATCAAGCACGAAGATGCCAAGGGAGTGTAGAAAGAAGCCATCAAGATGGCATCAGGAAATACAAGTAAAATGGAGAGGAAAAGATGAAGGAACATGGCTATTTGTTGCACTTGTCCAACAATGTATAATAAATTCGGGCCAACTTGATTTTAATTAGGAAATTTGACATTCTTAAATTGGTCTTTTATTTCTTAACACCCCTAACTTAAACCATTAGGTTTTCTTTCAGACTTAGACTAGAAATACTCTCTTATCAGTATTGGGATGGTAAAATTTTGGAGAATAAAAGCACATATGTTTCAATTTTCTTATGTTTTGACAAGATCAAACTTGTTCTTTTGGTGAGTTCTTGAGAGACTCTTCTTAGGATTCTTGAGGGGCTGCACAAAGGGCTTTCAGTTACGTGGGTTAGGGTATTGAATAGTCTACCAAATCAAAAGATTGGTTGATGAGGATTTACTTCATAGGTCAATATAACTAGCCATTAAACCTTTTAATGAATTCCTGAAATTTTCATGGTATGTTCTTGAGAACTTGAACCTAAGAACTTCAACAATCTAGAATCACATCATCTCAAGTTAACTATGCCACACTTTTGGAGAACATGGAATAAGTGTAAAGGGAACTCTCTACAACTATGATGGTTAGGAGAATGGAATTCAGTTCAAAGATTGGGAGCTTAGAAAGAGTGGTAGATGAACACCAATATAGACCTCCTAGAACACATGTGCTACAAGGAGGAACGAGATGATAATGTCAACCTAATTCTTCTAGAGAGTATCAATCAAAGGGAGTCGAAAAGAGAAATTATCAAGGGAGTCTAACAAGGAGAAGACAGGAATATGAAGAGTACAATGATGAAAACTATTATGGTTATGAAGTAGAAAGAGACCTATGGAGAAAAAGAAGGGATGAGGATTCTTATTCGTACCATGATGAACATGTGGAGCCATTACGACATGGGAGGTATGTGACGGTTGAAAGACCATCACAATGGAAGAATGAAGGGCAAATGTCCAATGGAGGGAGCTCTTATAGGAGATCTTATTGTAGTACAAGTCATAGAAATTCTTTATCAACTAAAGTACAAAGTGATTGGTCAAGGGAAGAGCAACACAAGTGTTTTGCATGCAATGAAATTGGGCATGGTGTATCACAATGCCCAACATGGAAGAAAATGGTATTTAAAAAGGAAGAGACCACAACCACAAATCAAGAGAAGGCTGAAGAAGAGCCACAAGATAGTGATGAAAATAAACAAATTCACGACATTCCACCTCAAGAAAGTGTTGAGAAGGAAATAATACAAGAGACTCTTAGTGAAGTGAAGAAAGTTGATGAATATTTGACACTTCATGAAGGGGACAACCAATGAGAAGATCCATTTCTTGCGAGGTGTATGG
The DNA here is from genome assembly GCA_035221335.1 of Echites panduratus. NCBI lineage: Eukaryota > Viridiplantae > Streptophyta > Magnoliopsida > Gentianales > Apocynaceae > Echites > Echites panduratus. Next base: position 9,717 of record JAWZTD010046553.1, on the reverse strand, counting down.
TTTATGAGCATCTATGTTACATGGTGATCAATAACGAAAGAAGTGTAAATATGGCTAGTCAATATGTGCTTGATAGGTTGGGACTTAAAAGGCATGAACCATCCAAATCCTTACAAATTCCAAGGTATGAATGAGAATGAAGGGTTTATGGTTGAAAAGCAAATTGTGATTCGATTAGGATGAAGTATTGTTTGATGTGGTACCCATGAAGGAAGGACATTTTTTGTTGGGAAATCCATGGCTAGTTCAAAAGGAGGTACACTTGATAGCCAAGGTGGAAAGTATGTCTTCAAGAAAGGTAGAAAGAAAGTACATTTTATCTCAATGTCACCTGAAGTAAACAAAATTAAACAAATAAGGTTGAAAAGAAAAATGGAAGTATTCTATAAAGGGAAGAGAGAAACTCAAATGGTGAAAAGAGAAAAGAGTCCAATTGAAGAAAAGGAAGAGTTGGCAAGTGAGGAAAATGAGATAAAAAGAGAAAAACATCTTGAGAAACAAGAAAATGAAATTGTGATTGAAAAAGAAAAGAGTGACATTGAAAGAAAAGACTTGAGTAAAGAAAAAGAGATTTGTGAAAAAGAAAACAAGAGTGCATAGGTGATGACTTATGAGGAAGTTTTGATTTCTACTTTGACATTAACCATTCTTCTTCTGGTGTCCTTGTGCCAAATTTAAGGAAATTGAAGGACTACTCAAGAGAGAATTTGGCAACAACAAAGTGAGATTAAGTGAAATGCTACAATGGTATACTCTCATATCCACACTTGGTGACAAATTGTTGAAATTGGAAAATGAAAGAATGTTGTTCTTGGTGAGGTATGATGGTAGAAATACTTACGATGTTGATAAGCAAGAAACTATTGTTGAATGTGTTGAACATAAAGATTCCTTGTTTAAAGAAAGCATGTATTGTACTTCCTTAAATCTTGTTACAGCTTTCATGGATTTCAAATTTGCAAGGGAATCTTATATGAACCCATGTGAAAATGAAAATGCTTGTGAAAAGGTGTTTAAAGTTTATACACAAGTTTCGTGTTCAGAATCCTATAAGCATGATGAATCTTTGATGGGTGGAAGTGCTTTGATAATGCCAATGAATTCCACAAATAACTTTTTGATCATTGAATTTCATGATAAGAGTATGATAGAACATTCTTTTATTTGGAACTATTTGGATTTCTTGTTGAAGCACATCGAGAATTGTGGATCTTTGATGTTACAATTCTTGATAACAAATTGTGTCTTTGTAGTCTTTTATGTATATATATATATATATATATATATATATATTTATATTGTTGATCCCAAATGTTTGGTTAGCTTGTTCGGAATGTGTTTCATTGTGAATCCCATGAAAAGAAAGTTTAAGTTTGTTGCGATGGGTTACTTGATGGAAATTTTTGGTGAAAAAGCATTTCATGTTGAGAATTTGACTCTTAAAGAAGTTTTGAAACTTCATGAATTTGATAGAGACATGAATGCATGGTTTGAAGTTCTTTTTGTGATTCTTATATTCAAAACTTATGAATTTTATATTAGTATGCCTAGAGTTGATACTCTATGTGTTCTTGAATGTTCCAAGCATAATAAATTTCTTAAGTTGTTGAATTTTGAGAATCATGACCTAAATTGTGTGAGATGTAATAGTCCTAGAGTCTTGAATATTTTCTTAAAAAGCATGTTTTAGGAAATCATATGAAAAAGAAACCTATGATTGTCGGTGAATGCTTGTTGAAATCTTGTGAAAAGGTGTTTCATGATGATAAATTATTCTTTGATGAGGTTGATGAGTTTCATGATATTAACAACAAGATGACTGCAATGTGCTTGACCTTTATTTGGTGGACTTACATGATGACATGGTGTATGTTTTGTGCCATCAACAAAGACTTGTTGAACATTTTGAGACATTTCCTAGCTTTCAATGACTACAAAGTTGTTCATCTTGATGAAAATATGGATTCTAACATATGTGAGAGTTACCTTCTTTTTAACCTTATGCATGTGTTTGATGTTCTTGATGCAAGACTTTTGTATACTACGGTAAGGAAGTGTTTCTTGAGTTCATTGTACAAGATTTTTAGTTTGGAAGTTCTTTTGTTCAATGCTTATTCTTATTGGAGTCATACACCAATGGGAGTTCTGATTGACAGAATTTTATATCTGTGGAGTTTATAATGGATACCCTTCATTTCAAAGTTGTTTGGAGTTCTTTGAAATGTGATTCTTGGATTGTAGTTTCTCATATCAATGACTCAACCCTCAAATCAAATCAAATTGAAACAAGTTCCAAGACTCATCAAGTTGCTCAAGTTTGGTTAGATTAACTTATGTTGTTTACAAGATCACCCAATCTCTTGTGTTTGGTAGAATTTCAACACCTTAAACCAAAGTAATTGAAAAGCCCTAAATGAAGTCTTTCAAGAACCCTAGAAGTTCATGAAGAAACCCTCAAAGATGATCATGTTTGATCTTTCAAATTAAACTCTCACAGAGAAATGTTGTTTGTCATTGTTGATTGTTGATTTACAATTCATAATGCCATATATATAGGCAATGACTTAAGAAAGACCTAAATAAAGTTCAATGGATTTAAATACCCTTAAAAATATATTAAAACTACATGAAAACCGAAGAAAAGTCAATAAGACAAGGTTCGGCAAGTTCAAAATTGAAGTTGGTTCGCCATTGGACCGGCACCCGTGCCTCATTAATGAGCCTCAATACTTAGGCTGTGTCGCACCCATGTAGGTCCTATCTCCTAGTGAGCACTTTGTGTCTCGTCGGTGGGCTGTGTCGTGCCGGTGGCAAGTTGCGTCATGCCTGGTGGTCTACTGTCAAGCCACCTCTGTGCCATCTTGCCATTTTAGCTTGTTAGCTTGATTTCTTCACCATTCTTTGATGCTATCTTTTTGGCTTGACATGATATGATTTTGAATGCATCAAGATGCATTTTACAAGCCATCTTCATCTTTTCTTCAAGCTTGACATCAACAATAAGTTGTTCTTCTTGGATTTGCATCAATGTCAATGCCATCAAGATCTTCTTAATTCTTAAAACATCATCCCTGTATTTATATTATAAATCCTTATAAATGGACATTATCATCTTAATCTTGCATCCTTTTACTCCATCCTTTGAATTCCCTCTTGAAGCTCTATCTTTGTGATTGAAAATAGCTTGAATCTTCTAGTCTTGTCATATGGTAGCTTCCATGAGTACTTCCAAGCCAAACGAGCTCTTTGATCACTTTTATTATGATGGACAAAGAGATTTCTAAACTCGTTTATAACATTGACCAATCCTTTTCTAGTGTTCTTATTCCTAAATTTCAGGATTTTGAAGAAGGGAGGAAAGGACAACATGTAATGAGTGAGATGTTAAAGTGGTATACTCTTATCTGTACACTTGGTGATAGAATGTTGAGCTTTGAGCTTGAAATATGTTTTCTATGATGAAGTGTGACTTTGGAAATGTTTATAATGTTTGCGAGCAAGGTGATCTTGTTGATTCTTTTAAGCATGAAGATTTTTTGACTAGTAAAAGTGAGTTGTCATCCCTATGAGATTTTTAAAGGACATGTTGGATCTTAAGTTGGTCAAGGAGTCATACTTGAATTATTATCTACTTGATGTTTCTACACAGGTTTTATTTAGAGAACTCTATAAGCATGATGAGTCTTTGTTGGATAAAAATTTTTTGTTACTGCATATGAATTTTATATATGACTTGTCAATCATTGAATTTCATGGCAAGAGTATGATGATACATTCTTATGCTTTGAAGCACTTGAATATCATGAGAAAGCTTATCTTTCACACTTCAAAGAAATTTCAAAGTTTGAATTGGTTGATAGGGTATTGTGGATCTTTGATATTGCAATTCTTGATTAAAAAAGTGTATCTTTGTGGTCTTTTGTGCATACTTATTTTTTATCCCAAATGTTTGATTGTCTTGTTTGAAATGCACCTCATTGTGATTCCTTGAAGAGAAAGTCTATGCTTGTTGGGAAGGATTACTTGTTGGAGAATATTGGTGAAGAAGCCGGTCATGTTGAGAAGTTTTCCTGAAGGGAAGTTATAAAGCTTCATGATTTTGATAGTAACATGAATGCATGGTTTGTATATATTTTGTGGTTGTTAGGTTCAAAGCTTATGAATTTCATGGTAATATGCCTAGAGGTGGTAATCTATGTGTTCTTGAATGCTCCAAGCATGATGAATTCCTAAAGTTATTTAATCTTGAGAGTCATGAAATGAATTTTGTGAGTTATGGTATTCCTAGATCCTTGGGTTTATAGTTTAAAAAGCATGTTTTAGGACTACGCATGGCAAAGACACCTATGATTGTTGGTGAGTGCTCGTTCAAATCTTGTGAAGAGGTGTTTTATGATAAGAAGTTGTTCTTTGATGAAGTTGAGGAGCCTTATGATATTGATATCAAGATGTTTGTTATGTGTTAATATCTATTTGGCATGTTGGGTGGAGTTATATGATGTTATGGTTTATGTTTTGTGCCATGAATAGAGATACGTTAAAATTTTGGAAGATTTGGAAATATTCCTTGTTTTGAAAGAGCATGATGACATCCAACTCGATGATTTTGTGGGTTCTAGCATATGTGGAAGTTGTTTTCTTGTTCATTTTACATGCATGTTTGATAACTTTGATGGAGGACATGTGTTTGCTTTGGGGGAGAAGTGTTTCTTAAGTATAATGTGCTTAAATACAAGATTTAGGGAACTTTTATGCCATGCTCCATCTGGACACAAACCTTTGGAGTTGATGTTTTGTGTTCTTAATTATTAGTTCGTGATGGCAACTAAGCTCCAGAGGTACCTTCCAAACCTATAACGAGAGCTAGAACTTCAAAGTTAAGGAAAGCCTTGGTGACATTCATTCAAGGAAAGGTAGAGCAATTTGATTTTGAAGACATTTGGAATGGAAGCATGAAGCTCTGGAATTTATCGATAATTGAAGGATTAGAAAGTTCATATTTATGACAAGAAGAGGGAGGTGCAATACACAAAGAAAGTATGATGAAATGGCACCAACAGATTGAAGAAAACATGGAATAGAAGGTCCATCAGGCACCAGACCAAGGCAAGATGGCGCCAAACAATTTCGACAACTTTCAGCTAGGAAGCTAGTAGCCTTCCGGTGCTCTGTCCGATTCTCAGCTTGGCACCGGACAGCCTCCAGGAAATACCATCTGGTGCCTAACCAAGTGCAGCCGGCCTGGATCCCTTTACTACCAACCTCGAGTATTTGAAGTTATCAATGTTTTCCTTGTCGTTTTAGTTTATTTAAATTGGAGTTTTATGTCTTTGACTTCCCTATTAATAGAACTAGGTTTAGAATTACATAAAACTATAAATAGATAGCAATTTGTATTCAAAACACAACTTTTGAATCAATATCAACATATTTCTCCTTGAGAGTAAATTTGAGAGATCAATTTGATCTTCTTGTGAGAGTCTTTGCACGAACTAAGTATGGTTCTTGAAAGACTACTTATAAGGAATTCTTCACTTTGCTTTAGAGAGTAGAGAGGTCTTATAAAACTTTTAGATTCATACTCTTGGTCAAGCTAATCACTAAACTTGCATCATTGATGAATTCTTGGGAACTTATTTCATTGTTAATTGATCTTAGGATTGGGCCATAGAATTGAGAAACTTCAATACTAGGATCTGATGTGATTCTATATTGTTGAAGTTCATAGGTTCAAGTTCTCAAGAACACAACATGAAAATTTCAGGAATTCGTCAAAAGGTTTAATGGCTAGTTAGATTGACCTATGAAGTAAATCCTCATCAACCAATCACTTGATTTAGTAGACTATTCAATACCCTAACCCAAGTAATCGAGAGCCCTTTGTGCAGCTCCTCAAGAACCCTAAGAAGAGTCTATCAAGAACTCACCAAAAGATCAAGTTTGATCTTCTCAAACTTTGAAAACTGAAACACGTATTTATATTCTCCAAAATTCTGCCATCCCAATACTAATAAGAGAGTATTTATAGTCTAAGTCTGAAAGAAAACCGAATGGTTTAAGTTAGGGGTAAGACATAAAAAACCCCCTTTAAAATGTCAAATTTCCTAATTAAAAACAAGCTACAAGTGCACCAAACAGCCATGTTCCTTCATCATTTCCTCTCTATTTTACTTGTATTTCATGATGGCTTCTTTCTACACTCCCTTGGCATTTTCATGCTTGATTTTTGGCTCAATTGAAGTGATATTCTATAGCTTTAAAGTTTCAATAGCTTCATCAAGATTTGTCCTTTCAAATATGGCTTCATAATGTTGCTCTTCTTTCCTTTGTAGAAATTTGATTAAAGCTTTCTTCATCTCTGAAACCCTTGCTCTTGTAATAGGTCCATGAGGCATGGAAGGAGCTTCATCCCTATCAAGATAACATCAGTTGGTGCTTAGCATGGAAAATTTCTTTTGCATATATTTTTTCTTCTAATGAGAATATTATAGGTACAAAGAAGTTCAAGTCAATCAAGAACCGAAGTTTGCAAGTGAACTAATTAGCTCTTATTCCATAACATCTTAGGAGGATGGCATTTGTCTACTCTTTGAGAATAATGAATTACTTGGTAACTGTTCTTTTGATGTTTGAATCCATGCTAGTGATAATTCTTATCTCTGTATAGGAATTTGAGATTCTAGGACGACTCTTTTTGAGGTGAGGGAGAATGATGCATATCAAGGAGAAGCAATCTTGGCATGGAAAGATTCATGGAACAAACCACATGTTGAGATTAGAAGATTTAATCTACTTGGATTCAAATATGAGGAGTTCCAATTCAAGGTTAATCATAATGACAATGAAGTCCATGTAGATGAATGGGAAGTTCATGAAAAGAAGAAGTTCTTATACAAGAACTTGTATTTCAGATACAACATTTCAAGGATGAAAATAGATACTTCAAGATTGAAGAAAGTCTCATGGGAAATGGTTCAAAGCGTTGATGAACTTGTGACCTTTTTTGGAGATGTTCTTACAAATGGTTGGAGGTTTGTTTAAAAATATTTATCCTTCAAGTTTAAGCTTAGTGATGAGTTGAAATTTCTTGAAAAACACATCCTGGAACAAACAAAATCAAGCCATGACAAGCCAAGAAGAAAGCCCCAAAAAAGGCCAAAGAAAACTAGTAAAATCAAGCCATTTTTTATTGCAACAGAAATCAATTGGTTCTATGACCAGTCCTCATCACTGGCATAGGCCATTGGCTGCCAAAAACAAGAAATCAACCTGTGCGAAGAGGGAATCAACAAGTCCTAAAGACTGGCACCAGTCAAGCCTCCCTTGGACGAAAACTTGATGTTTTCCTTGACTTTTCTTCGTAGTTTTTGATAGTTTTTTAGGGTGTTTATGTCTTTACACTTAATTACGAATTTTAGGTATTTGATTAGGGTTTTTGCCTATATATATGTCATTATGATTGTAAAAACACTTTTTCAAACTGATGGGCAAACGGGTACAACTCTAAAGACTAGACCTAATTACCCAAGACGATCTAAAGAATAAAGAACTAACCTGGTCTATTCTTGGGTCCACACCTAATGCGGTCTATAAACATACATTGATACAGCCTCACGAAAATCCTTTCATATGACCACTACTTCCTACTATCTTAGTAAACTCCACAACCTATGAGTCAGGAGCTTATGGCAGACATATAGGTCACTGAGGACAACCTCAAGGTCGTAGGTCATTAATAAGGTCTCTAGAGAGCTCTATAAGACTATTGGACACCACGTAGTGTCTCCTTAATAATCACCAAGACTAATTAAGGAAACATAGTACATTCCAACAAGGAAAATCTCAAGAGAAGATCAATCAAAATTGACTAGATACACTTCTTTCAATCACACCAGATTACACTAGTTACAATTGATTTCCAATAGGATACAGCTCCTAAACTTAAGGAAATTGATTAACACCCATCTGAATGATATACTAGGATCACGTATCAAAAGGTAAGAGACTACACACAGTCTAGACAGAATACATTTTCTCTCAACTTCTTCTAGTGACTGACTTGATCATTAGAGTTATCCTAAGGGCGACAACCTACTTCAATGATCTGATTCTTTTTTGGGTGTTCTTGTAGGTGCCATAGCAGTTGGGTGACTCAAAGGTCCCTTTTGACCCCCATCACAAACAATATGACAATTTAAGTTAAGTCAAACATGATTCCTTTTAAGTGTTCTTAGGACCTCTTCTATGGTTCTTTAGAAACTTCAAACAAGGGCTTTTCATCTACTTTGGCTTAAGTGTTGATAAGTCTACCAAATAATAAATTAGGTAAGATTGCATTAACAACTAAGTTTAATCTAATATAAGCTTGAATCACTTGATGAATCTTACTTCAATTGGTGTATTTGAGAGTTAGGCCATTGATATGAGAAACTTCAACTTAAGAATCACTTCAACGAGCCTCTCCTATAAGAAGCAATCGTTGTATGTCATTAGAATTCAAGGCCTTCTTCAATAGTGTTCCTCGAAGACCTCTTTCAGCATCTAATGAAATTCATCAAGCACTCAATTGATGTGCTTTAACCAATTTAGAAGTTTTCATCAATCTCGTCAGCGGGTGTTCCGAAATGTAACATTTGGATAGCGATAACACAGTTTTAAACAGGGGAATGACCACTTCTACCAATTGTCATAGACTTCCTATTAGCAACTTGATAAGAGAAGAGGCATCAATACAATCAAAGGATATATTGAAGAGTTCCAAGTTGTTTGGCTTTAAATTCATGCACAAAGACTTATATTTCAAGTTCAAGATTCACCCAGAGTTGATCTTCAAGATTGAGCATGATATTGGAGCGAATAAGGTTTGGAAAACACAAAATATTGAAAAGTCTTGAATATGGTTGAAAACCGTTCGAAAACGCTCGAAATCATTTGAGGATGGTTCAATATCAGTCGATGATAGATGGCGAAACAAGGCAATGTTGGGATTTATGCCCAACACAATTATCATATTTTGAGATAATGTGTGAAAGACTATAATCTTCATAAAAACTTTTATACATATTAGCATAACATGCAATAAGGCCCAACTTGATTTCAATAGGTGATCTGTGTGTTGGGATGTTCAGTATAGTAAGGTACGGATCATCGGAAATTTAAATTATAAAGAATTAGTTTTTGACCGGTTAATGGAATTGGGCATTCCATTGAACAAGGGTATAATACATTAGTGTCCCTTAAGTAGGGTGACTTTGAATCATTGGGAAGTGCTTCAAGACTATATGTGTTAGCACATTTGGTATGTGTAGAATAGGACCATTCAACGATTGTTCTCTAAAAATATTATCAAAAAAGATAGAACTAATGTCGTTGTTGCTACTTTGTGGACACGTCCCCATGACATGAGTATGAGTTGGTAGTCTGGCCAAACTAAGTCCCTGTACTTTGATATGCTATATGTGAGATCTGTTATGGAGATAAATAGTCTTGTATGTTAGATACTTGGATTTAATTAGTTAAGACAAACTCATATAATAGAGTCTCTATGCCATTTCATTTACAAGATGTGTTAATCGGTCAGTTGTGTGTTGTTCTTAATTGGATCATTGAACTCGACTCCTTGGTAATACAATTATTGTTGTACTAAATATTCTTCTAGTGCATATTTATTGTGATTCAATGGTAATAGAACTAGATAGCTCAAGATGGTAGATGCTA
>JAWZTD010046542.1:0-11509 GCA_035221335.1 Echites panduratus | reverse complement strand
ACCATAATCTTGGATGAAATCTTGGGTAAGTTTTAATTTGATGTGTGTAATGTTGATGAAGATGGTTTCCTTTGCATAAATCACATCAACCTAGTTGCAAAATAAATAAATCATGCCTCTGAACCCCTCTGCAGAAAACTCAAATTCAGCAAGAATCTCATTTTAAGGTGTCTGAAAGGGGAATTGGCCTAAAAATTGGAGGAGTTGACACCCCAGTCTTTTCTGTTAACGTAGGAGTTTTTCCTCTGCTCTCTCAAAGAAGAAAGGCAAGAGTGGCTTGAAGCAAATAGCAATGAGTCAAGGGCATTTCTTTTACAATGACAGTGTGAAAGTTGCCTACTTGTTGAGTAGGGCTTTGGATCGAAGAAAAGCAAGAAATACATCACAGCCACACCAAACAAAAAAGTTCCATAATTGGGACATAAATATTTTATTCTCGAAAATATAATACTTATGTTTTAATGAGTGATGATTAGGCATCCTGTTAGAATCAAGTTACTACTACAACCATTTTAGATAATATCAACACAAAGCTTGTCTCAGAATCAAGATAATTTGAGTATCTTGAAATTGCTAAGATTGAGGAACCCAAGCCCAAAAATCTTGCACTGCCTGAATCACCGATCACTACAGTAGAAATTAGTTTTAATGGCATTTAAAATTAATTTTTATGGCAATTACAATTGTCGGTAAATATTTTACTGGTAATTGTTCAATGATTATTATACATGGGGTCACTAAAAATATTTAATGGCCATTACTTAAAAGTTGGTAAAGACTAATTTAATTAACATTAAAAGTCAATAGTTTTAATGGCAATTCCTAATAGTCATTTCTATTGCCATTTTGTTTTCAAAGATGACTTGTCTCGTTGTCTACTTTTTTTTAATATTTATTTTTTATAAATGAAAGCGAAATTATGATTACATTAGAGCCCAAAGTCACTCTGTTAGAAGACAATTTATCACTCAACAGACTCTTATAGATGGCATGTGTAAATATACATGCATTGGTTCAATTTTATTTATGAATTTTTATGGCAATTTCTATTATCATTAAAGGTAAGGAAAATTTTAAAAATAATTAGTACAAAATCTTTAATACTCTAATACTAAATTATGTTTTATTTTCTTAATTAAAAAACAAAAAAATTCATCAACAATAATTGTAATTTAAAAAACTTCTTCACCTAACTCTCCTCTATCAAATAACCATCCAGATAGTCATCTATAGATATCAACGTGCTAAAACTTGATTTAGCTATTGCATCTGTATGAAGTCCTGTTAGGATCAAGCAGACCTTCAAAGAAAATAACAAATAATAATAACAAGCTATGTAAAGAAAATAACAAATAACAATACAATGAATTTACGTGGTTCGGTCAATTAGACCTATATCCATAGGCAAAGAGGAGCAAAATTTTATTACTATGAAGAAGAATACAAGTTTTGGAGAATTACTCCACAAACCCAAGAGAGGAAGAGAGTACTCAAGAGTATACAAATGATCTCATAGTTGGTACACTTAAACTAAGGACTATTGCCTCCTATTTATAATATTCAAGGAAAGCTAAACTTTCTTCCAAAACCAATGTGGGATAATAGCCTTCTCCACAACAAATGTGGGATAATAGACTTCTTCCTTATTTAGGATTCAAGACACGCTTAACAAATCTCCACCTTGACTTGCATCGTATATCACAAACAATATATTTGCTCTACCTTCTCCACAAACTTCAATGAGTCAAGTCATACACAACGAATATTGACTAAATCTAAGCAATGCAAAAACGTGGACACATGAAGAGATTTCGTCAACATGTCAGCAGGATTGTCCTACTTGTGAATCTTCTGAATTGAGATTCTTCCTTCAACAATAGTTTCTCGAATGAAGTGATACTTCACATCAATGTGCTTTGTTCTCTTATGATACATTTGGTCTCTAGTCAAGTGAATGGCACTTTGACAATCACAATGAAGGGTAGTTACTCCTTGATATTGATTCAACTCTCCAAACAAACCCTTCAACCACGTAGCTTCTTTAATGGCTTCAGTCATAGCCATGTATTCTGCCTCAGTAGTAGATAAAGCAACAACATATTGTAAAATAGCCTTCCAGCTAACAACACAAATACTAATGCAAAATATATAGCTAGTAAGTGATCTCCTTCTATCAAGATCTCTAGTGTAATCTTAATCTACATATAAAACCAAAATGTTTTGGTTCTTACAGAACTCCAAACATATTTCTGAACTACCTCGTAAGTATCTGAGAATCCACTTCACAGCATTCCAGTGTTCTTTACCATGCTAAGCTACATATCTACTTACTACACTAACAGCTTGTGAAATATCAGGACGTGTAAAAACCATTACTACATAATACTGCTGACTGCACTAGATTATGGAACTCGAGCCATATACCTCTTTTCTTCATCAGTTTGCTATGATTGAGTAGCTGATAGTCAAAAATGACTAGCAAGAGGAGTACTTACAGGTTTAGCACTTTGCATGCCAAAAAGTTCCATAACTTTTTCATGGTATTTCTATTGAGTCAAATATAATTTTACAACTCCTCGATCTCTCTTAATATCCATGCCAAGAATTCTCTTTGCTGCTCCCAAATCATTCATCTTAAATTCACTACTCAATTGTTTCTTCAAAATGTGAATTTCTGTCAAATCCTTGGCAGGACTAATCATGTTATCAACATATAATAGCAAATAAATGAAAGAACCATCATTTTTCTTCCAAAAGTACACACAATTATCATACATGCTTCTGGAGTAACCGTGACTCATCATAAATGAATCAAACCCTTATACCATTGTCTTTGAGATTGCTTCAATCCATACAAGGATTTCTTCAACAAGCAAACATGGTTTTCTTTTCCTTCAACTTTAAATCCTTCAAGCTGTTTCATATAAATTTGTTCTTCAAGTTCACCATGTAAGAAGGTTATCTTAACATCAAAGTGCTCCAACTCCAAATCATACATGGCAACCAAAGCAAGTAAAACACAAATAGAGTTATGTTTAACAACAGGTGAGAAAACATCATTAAAATCAACACCTTATACCTGACTGTAGCCCTTTGCAACTAATCATGTTTTATACCTTATATCTTCAACCCCTGGGATACCTTTCTTTTTGTTGAAAATCCATTTGCAACCAATAATCTTTTTTTCTGGTGGCGGCTTTATAGAGTACCTGACTAGACTTTCTTTGGAGTCCTGAAATTCAAAGCTATAGAAGGAGCTCGGTTGACAACATAACACGCAGTAGAAATAGCTTCAAAATGTCATTTGTCAGTCCAACATTTGAGATCATACATGGAGCTCTCTCCAATAGAGTTCTGCTCATAAGTTCTGCTACAACATTTTGTTGAGGAGTCATTCTCATAGTGTGATGGGAAACAATTCCTTCATTCTTGTAGAATTAGTTGAATTCACCATCACAAAATTCCAAGCCAGTATCTATTCTAAGCCTTTTGATTTGTTTTTATGTCTATTTCTCGATTATAACTTTCCATTGTTTGAAAGTGAGGAAACATCATTCTTATGTTTCCAAAAATAAACCCAAACTTTTCTTGAAAAGCCATCAATAAAAGTCAACATATACCTGGAACCACTCTTAGATGAAGTACTAGAAGGCCCCCAAAGGTCTGAATGAATATAATCTATAGTACCTTTTGTCCTGTGAGTCTCTGGTGATTTGGAATTGATTCTTTTCTGATTCCCAAAAATCCATCGCTCATAGAAATCCATTGCACCAATACTTTGCTCACTATTGATAAGTCTTTCTCGCTCAAATGCCCCAAACGGATATGCCATATTTTGGTGATGTCAGAATCTGACAAAGCTAATATAGAAACAACAGTAGCACCTGTGACAGTAGACCCCTGCAAAATATATAAAGTACCAAACCTGTGTGCTTTCATGATCACTAGAGCTCCTCAGGCAACTTTTAGAACTCCACCTTCACTAGTGTATTGGCATCCTAAAGTCTCAAGAGTGCCCAAAGATATGAGACTTTTCTTCAAATCAGGAACATGTCTAACATTAGTGAGTGTAATCACCACACCATCATGCTTATTTATTCAGCTTGTACATGTACCAACAACTTTACAAGAAGCATTGTTGCCCACCAAGATAACTCCACCTTCAACTGAATCATATGTTGAAAACCACTCCTTTTTGGGACACATATGATAAGAGCAACCCGAATCTAAAATTCATTTATTTGTATGTTTCGAATTATTGTCAATTGCAACAAAAATAGTTCCATCATTTTCATCAACAACAACACTAGCTTCGGCCATTCATTCTCAATTTTCTTGTTACCCTTCGCCTTATTTTTCAATTTATAACATTCCGATTTAATATGTCCCTTTTTATGATAGTAATTGCGCCCCAAATTTTTTTGTTTGGATTTTGGCTCGAACGGGTCTTACTGTTGTTAGTATCTCTCTTCTCAGGTTCACTCCGAACAAACAAGCCATCAGCCTGATTTCCACTAGTGTCCCTGGTAATATCTCTCTATCTGATCTTTAGATTTTAGAATAGATTTAATTTCCTTAAAAGAGACAGTTTCTTTTCTATAAAACATCGTATCCTGAAAAATACTTAAAAGACTGGGTAGGAAACATAAAAGTAAAAAGGTCTGATCTTCATCTTCAATCTTAACTTCCATATTACTCAAATCCATAATAATTTAATCAAATTTGTCAAGATGTGAGAGTATAGAAGTACCATCCACCATACACAATATATACAAACTCTGTTTCAACAAAGTCTGTTCTCAATCGACTACTTCATATATAGCATCTTTAATTTTTCCCACATGCCTTTAACTATGGTCTAAGCAGGAGCCTCCAGAAGAACCTCATCGGACAGGTTCAGAATGATGCCTGACCTAGCCTTTTTTGTCTACACCGTCAAACTCTTCATCCGATATAGCTGCCAGCTTCTTCTCCTTGCCTTGCAATGCCACGTCTTTGCCATCCTGGATTAGAACGGCCTTCATCTTGAGCTGCCACATGCCGAAGTTGACACTTAGGTCAAATTTTCATACTACTTTGTTATCGTCATATCGTTTGCCAATACTATGTAATAGCTACAAAGAAACAAATAAGTTTCAAATATTCCTTTCTGATGTGGAAAATCAGACTGAGCTGCAACCACAGAGCATGCTAAGAAATAATCTTGGCTCTGATACCAATCTTTTAGGATCGGGCAGGCCCTCAAAGATAATAACAAATAATAATAACAAACTATGTAGAGAAAATAACAAATATCAACACAAAGAATTTATTTGGTTCGATCAATTAGACCTACATCCATAGGCGAAGGGGAGAAAAATTTTATTACTATAAAGATGAATATAGGTCTTGGAGAATTACTCCACAAACCCAAGACAAGAAGGGAGAACTCAAGAGTATACAAAAGATCTCTTGGTTTGTGCACTTGAACTAAGGACTCTTGCCTCCTATTTATAATACTCAAAGAAGGCTAAACTTCCTTCCAAAACCAATGTGGGATGATACCCTTCTCCACAACCAATGTGGGATAATAGACTTGATCTTCCTTATTTAGGATTCAAGACACACTTAACAAGTCCATTCGGCTGTTGTACGTGCCACAATTTTGAACATCTCAAAGAATGCAGCTGACCATAAAGCAGAAATGCAATAAAGTTATATTCAAACACAATGTAGTAAGATAGACATGGGAATCTTTTACTCTCTAGACTATGGTTCTACTGCAGTGTATTCACCTAGGGAAGTAATATCAATACTACTGCAAGTGCCTAGTTCCTCTTTTACTACTGACCATTTAGTAAATGACACCAATGTGGATTAGTGGCTCAATTGTGTTTTGGTGAAATTTATGGATTGGTGTCTAACTTTGAAATTTCACATATGAAGAGAAACCAAAGTTGGAGGTCTCTTAAATTTATAAATAGAGACCTCTTCCCATAGTTTGAAACACACCAAAATAATAAGTTGTCTACTTCTCCTATAGACAATATTTGTATCCTCTTCCTCTCTTTGCAATATTTTTATTTGACAGTGAAACATTAATTTGGTGGTGTTCGAGGACATAGGCATAATTGGCCAAACCTCGTCAAATTCTTGTGCCTCTTTTATTTTGTCTATTAAATAGTTATTATTTTGTTTGTCGGGTATAGTTGTTGAGATTTATTGTGTTATTAAATTACTAGTGATAATTCTGTCTAATGAAAGCTTTGGTTTTCAAGCCGTCCAATTGTGACCCACCTCTCTTACCTGAGAATTGTCTAGTGTGATTTTTCAGTAAAATAAGTTTCACGTTATTTGAAAATTGCCCGAGCTTTCGCAACAATTGGTGTCAGAACCCAGGTTATTTCTTAGTATGCTCTGTGGTTGCAGCTCAGTCTGATCTTCCACATCAGAAAAGAAAATTTGTGGCTTTTTTGTTTCTTTGTAACTATTAAATAATACTTGTTGCCGATATGGAATCTACATCAAATTCTTCTATTCTGACTCCTTTAACAAATGCTAGATTCACAGCAAAAATTTTTGATGGCACAAGTCACTTTGGTATGTGGCAAAGTGAAGTTCTAAATGCTGTATTTCAACAAGGTCTAGACATTGCCGTTGAAGATAAGAAACCAGCATATGTGGAAAAAAATGTTTGGAAAAAGTAAAATCATTTAGCTTATCTTATAATTTGATAATATCTCTCCAGAGAATATAGATATGAATTCTCAAAGGAAACCTCAGCAAATAAATTGTGGAATGCATTGGAGAAGAAGTTTTTGAAGAAAAATAGTCAAAATAAGCTGCATATGAAAAAAAGACTGTTTCACTTCACTTTTGTTCTAAGTACCACTATGAATGCTCACATCACCAAGTTTAATCAATTGGTTACTGATTTGACGAATATGGATGAGACTTTCAAAGATGAAGATTTGACTTTGATGTTGTCGGGATCTCTTCCTAAAGAGTTTGAGCATATTGAAACTATGCTTCTTCATGGGAAAGTCTCTGTGTCTCTGGAAGAGGTGTCTATTATCTTGTGCAGTTATGACAAAAAATAAATAAGAAAATACAAGTGGAGAAACAGAAGTTTTGGTTGTTAGAGGTCGTTAACAAAGTCAAAACAATTTAAAGAAAGGGAGATCCAAGTCAAGATCCAGATTAGGTAAAGATGAGTGTGGCTTTTGTCATGAGAAAGGATACTGGAGGAAAGATTGTCTAAAGCTAAGAAAGAAATCTAAGAAAAGGAAAGCTGTCGCAAATGTTGCTAAGTATGAAGATGAAAATTCAGAACTTTCACTTGTTGTGTCATCATCAAATAGCTCTTCTAGTATTTGGCTACTTGACTTAGGATATAGTCATCCTATGTGTCCCAATCGGGATTGGTTTTCTAAGTTCAGAGAACTAGAAAATGGATTTGTCTACATAGCAAATGATATCCCACTTACCACACATGGAATTGGTTCAATTCATTTGAAGAATCAAGATGGAACAATTAGGACTTTGAATGATGTTCTACATGTGCCAGGTTTGAAGGAGAATCTCATTTTTGTTGAACTCTGGAATCAAAGGGGTTTAAAGTGACAGCAAAAAATGGAGTCATGAAGGGCAGCTCTGCTGCACTTGTGGTAATCAAGGGAATTCGAAAAAATAATAACTTGTACCATTTCAAGGTCGTACAATTATTGGGACAGTACCAGCAGCTTCTATAGATGATCAAGAATAAGAAGCAACTAGATTATGGCATATGCGCTAGGTGAAAAATCCTTGAAACTTCTAATTGATCAAGGATTGTTGAAAGGAGAAAAGACTTGGAAATTGGACTTTTGTGAACGTTATGTCAAAGGGAAGCAAACAAGGGTAAATTTTGGTACTACAATCCATAATACCAAGGGTATTTTGGATTATGTTCTATGTTACCTTTGTGGATGATTTTTCCCGGAGAGTTTAGGTGTACACTATGAAAACCAAGGATGAAGTGTTAGGAATTTTCCTTAAATGGAGACCCAAACCAACAAAAAGATCAAGTGTCTCCGAACCGATAATGGTGGAGAATATAAAGGTGATCCATTTATGAAACTATGCCGAGAAGAAGGCACAGTGCGACACTTCACAATAAGGAATACACCACAACAAAATGGAGTCGCAGAATATATGAACCGGACTTTACTGGAGAAAGTCATGTGTATGTTGTCCAATACTAGGTTGGGCAGAGAATTTTAGGCTGAGGCTTTGACATACGCATGCCATCTTGTCAACCTCCTACCATCTTCTGCCGTTATAGGAAAAACACTATTGGAGAAATGGTTTGGAACACCTGCTATAGATTATGATTCTTTATATGTGTTTGGTTCCACAACATATTATCATGTCAAGGAATCAAAATTAGATCCAAGGGCTAAGGAAGTAATTTTCTTGGGAAGTACTTTTGGTGTGAAGGGATATCGCCGTTGGTGTCCGAAAACAAAGAAAATAATCTTCAGCAGGGATGTTGCCTTTAATGAGTCTGCTTTGTCAAAAAATGTGACAGTTAAGCAGACAAATGGAGTTTCAAAACAGGTGGAGTTTGAAAGTATAATTACTCTCAAAGCAAAGAAGCAGATAAATTTTGATCCTATGGTAGAAGAAATATTAGATGAAGAATATGTTTCTACCCAAGAACCTCCACAGGAAGATGAACCAATTGCATTACGTAAGCCAAAGAGACAAATTCAAAAACTTACTCATTTTGTTGATGTGGTGGCTTAAGCATAACCAATTGCAACAGATGACGTTCCTACCACTTATAATGAAGCAGTCAAAAGTTCAAAAGAGGAAAAGTGGAGGATTTCCATGAATGAAGAAATGCAGTCTCTTTATAAGAATCAGACTTGGAAGCTAGCTAATCTTCCAAAAGGAAAGAAGGCAATTGGATGCAAATGGGTATATACAAAGAAAAATGGATTTTCTGACAAGCACGATATTCGCTACAAAGCAAGGTTGATGGCAAAAAGCTACACTCAGTAGGAAGGAATTGATTAAATGAGGTATTTTCTCCCGTTGTAAAACATTCCTTCATTAGAATTTTGTTGGCTTTGGTAGCACAATTTGATATGGAACAAGTTCAATTGGATGTAAAAACTACATTTTTACAATAGAAATTTGGAAGAGGAAATCTATATGACTTCAGCCAGAAGGATTCAAAGTTACTGGTAAAGAAGATATGGTGTGCAAGCTTCAAAAATCTTTGCATGGATTGAAACAATATCCAAGACAGTGGTATCAATGATTTGACAAATTCATGGCAACTCAGAAATACACAAGAAGTAATTATGATCACTGGTGTATTTTTGCAAGCTACAAGATGGGTCTTTCTAATATCTTCTTCTTTATGTTGATGATATGTTGATAGCTTCCACGAGTTAGAAAGAAATTGAAAAACTGAAGGCTCAATTGAACATGGAGTTTGAGATGAAGGATTCATGTGAAGCCAAGAAAATTCTTGGTATGGAGATAAGCAGAAATTGGAAATTTGGGAGACTTTGCTTAACACAAAAGCAATATTTGAAAAGAGTCCTAAAGTGTTTCGGCATAGATGAAAAGTCAAAAGGAGTTAGTACTCCACTCGCTTCTCATTTCAAGATTAGTGCCGCTATGTCGCAGAAGAATGATGCAGAATGGGAATACATGGAAAGGGTACTTTAAGCAAGTGATGTTGATAGCTTGATGTTTGCAATGGTGTGTACAAGGCTTAATATTGCACAGGTTTTTGGTTTGTGAGCAGATATATGCATGAACCTGGTAAAGGTTATTGAAAAGTTGTGAAATGGATTCTACGGTACATTCTGAACACCGTCTCTATTGGAATCATATTTGAGTAAGATAAGAATCATAGTCATTTTGCAGTTGGATACTGTGATTTTAATTATGCAGGTGATTTGGACAAGCGTCGATCAACTACTGGCTATGTGTTCAATCTTACAAAAGAGCCAGTTAGTTAGAGGTCTACTTTGCAGTCAACAGTTGCTTTGTCTACTACGAAGACAGAGTATATGACAGTTGCTGAGGCTGTGAAGGAAGCAATTTGACTTCAAGGATTGCTTGATGAACTAGGGATTGGTCAGAAGCATGTCAAAGTGCTATCAACTTAGCAAAAAACAAAGTTTATCATGCAAGGACAAAGCATATCGATGTCATTTTGCACCACTGAGAATCCTGCATATATGATGACAAAACTTGTGACTGCGACCAAGTTTCAATATTGCTTGGACTTCATCAATATTGTTGACAATTAAAGTTGGCACTTCAATGCTTATTTGGAGACACCACTTACGTTTTGAGAAAAAGTAAGAATTGAGATTTCACCAAGGTGGAGATTTTTGGATTGGTGTGGCTCAATTGTGGGTTGGTGAAAATTTGTGGATGGGTGCCTAACTTTGAAATTTCACATAAGAAGGGAAACCAAAGTTGGAAGTCTCTTAAATCTATAAATAAATAAGACCTCTTCCCATAGTTTTAAACACACCAAAACAATAAGCTGTCTAAATCTCCCATAGTCAATATTTGTATCCTCTATCTCTCTTTGTAATATTTCCCTTCGATAGTAAAATATTAATTTGGTGGTGTCCGAGGACGTAGGCATAATTGGCCGAACCTCTTTAAATTATAGTTCCTCTTTTATTTTGTCTATAAATAGCTATTGTTTTGTTTGTCGGGTATAGTTATTGAGATTTATTGTGCTATTAAATTACTAGTGATAATTCTAAAGAAACATTTGATATTTAAGCGGTCCAGTTGTGACCCACTTCTCTTACCTGAGAATTGTCTAGTGTGATTTTCAGTACAATAAGTTTCTCACTATTTGAAAATTGTCCGATCTTCCGCAACAACCAATGCATATTTTCCAAGAAACAAGCACATTTTTAGCTCAAGGAGAAAATACGACTCTAAGTTTGTGCCTTGAATTGGAAAACAGAATACGAACTGGGATTATCATACAGGTCTAGCAAGCCTCGGTCATATTTGTCATAGGAACCAACCCATCAAAAGCAAGTTTGATGAAGCAAGAATTCTGTGTGTCAATAGAAGATTTCAGATAAGATTACAAACCCCACAGAGCCTCCACTAGATACAACCAAGCAACTATCATCCAAGTGAAGATGGTTCAACTTTTAAAGCATTGTCATCAATTTTTAGTGGCTAACCCGTCTGTCAAAGATGGCAAAAGCTTTATCCTATTCATCATTGGATATCCTTCTTAGATGAACTGAAACAGCAACAAAGTCTCCATAATTCAATGTTCCATCTCCATCAACATCAGCCTGTAGAATTTTAGAGTTTGAGAGAATAAAATCAATCTATTAATTTTTCACAATGAATTACATGAATATATAGATAACTAAGATACCAAAAAAATTTTAACAATACCCTAGAGACAACTACCAATCAATCTAAGAATTACTTAAATAATCACAATCCTATCTAGAAGTAGTAACTAACATAATAGTCAATA
>JAWZTD010046531.1:0-11510 GCA_035221335.1 Echites panduratus | reverse complement strand
AATTTAATAAATTGATCATGATAAAATTAAATCTTTTTCAAATTGTATAGAGTTAAATAACTAAATTGTGAATACTCGGTAAATGGCTAGAATTAGCTAGTAAAAATATAATAGGATATTTGCCTACTGTAATACAGTATCGTATCGATTAATGACTGGTTTTGAATGTTGAAAACGAATTCTTTTGCTTTCTTAAGCCAAAAATCTGTCCAAAATGTTTTTTTAAAAAAATTTTTTATAATCAAGTCTTAATTAATGGGAAAAGAAAAAAGTCCCTTTCTTTCTCAAGAAAAAAAAAATGTTAGGAAAATTAAGAAAAGTCTGGGTTGCTGTTCAAAACCGTTAATATGGAAAAACATTAACAATATTTTGACTTGACTGTGAGCTCACTGATTACTTTTACATGTAAATTAAAATAGTAATAATAATATCATTTCATTTCATGAAGGCAGAGCTTTCTCCACCACTTGAATGAGTTGAAATTATAGAAGAGTTGACATAACATGGTATTATAAAATTCTTTAATCACAACTATGCTATATATAAAGAATTTTTTTTTTGTTTCCAATTGTCAAGTTTATCGACTATAAGATTACCAAGTTCGTACGGGAAGATGACAATTTATTAGATAATGTAATTTATAAGACCTTAAAAAAAAATTTAGAAAAGAATAAAAAAATTCGATGCTTTCCATAATTAATCATTATTAGTTCTACCAAGGGTTTAATCAAGTAGTTTGAAGATGTAACTTACATAACTCAAGTTATGAGTTCGACTCTATCTTCTTATAAACTTTAGACTTTATTAGTTTGTAACTATTAACAGAATAGTTCCGATATATATATTTGAATCTAATTTAGATAACGCTTGTAAAAAAAAAAAATAATACTACTGGCTGCTATTTGCAAGTTTCACTTCACCGACATTTCCTTCGATCTAGGGATCTTGCAATTTCTTCGCCTTTGATCTAGCTAGCTTTGTCTCAAATTCTATAACTCGGATCTTGAATACATTAACTCATGGTTTAATTTAATCTTCAGCAGATTGTGCACTAAGTCATCTATGCATTTCCAGTGCCAATCAGATAACTTTATGTATGGCACGAGTTTGACTAATGAAACTGTCGATAGCTAGAAAAAACCTACGAGGCACTGTTTTTCGGATCAAACCGAGACTATGAATCAATTTCAACTAAGTTATTGAATATTTTTTATAAAAATCACTCTCTAAATGAAAAATCAAAATGGACCGGTTGATTGGACCGATAAACCAATGAATCCACAGGACTGAAGCTGAATCGGCCAATTTTTCTAAAACTACAAATTGGGTCTAAATTAGTCCAAATTTCAACAAAAATAAATAAATACATTTTAATATCAAATCATTCTTTAATCAAATTATAAATTTACTCATTTAGTTATTATAAAATAAAAAATTTATTCAAAATGTAAGTCATTATTAAATATTAATAAGTAAATAAAATATCTTATAATTATTAAGTTTTCCCTCACTAAAAATTATCACGTTTAAATCTCTATAAAATAAAAAATTTTATTAATAATTATAAAAAACTATTAATATCATATTTATAAAATTGATTTGAATATTATTATATTATGAATTATTATATCTTAAATTATTAACAAAAAGAATTTTTTTATACTTAGACCATTTAACAAAAAGAAATTAACTATAAAAAATTAATTTTTTATTATAATATTATCGATTTAATTATGATTCAATTAATTGGACCATCTAACGGCGAACCATTTTTTTTTTTTTTTTTAGTGTTCAATGTTGGATCCTATTTTTAAAACATGGCTAAGAGGGTTATTCAACTTTTATTAAAGCACCAATATTAGAGAATTTCGACGGATCCTATGCCACGACTGTATGCCCTTCATTATGCTAAAATTACAAGTGGCATTTCACAACATTCAATAATAATATTATTATATCTCAAATTTCAATTTTATACCACTCTAAAATTACAAGTGGCATTTCCTTTTCCACCTCCACATGCACATTTAGGCATCCAAGATCCAAAAATATTTGTTTAATATTTTTCCTCCTGAAGTAAATGAGAAAACTCACCTTCCTCGAACCAAATAAAAGCCCACACTTATTACAAAGCAATGCATCCCCAAAAAACTTATCTAATTTTTTTTTTAAATAGAAAAGCCGCTTTACGGTGGACACAAATGGCTGATTTGGCTGATTCCTACTTTTTATTATAATAAGAAAATTATTGATATAAGCAAGGGCTTCAAAGTCTTTAAACTTGAGATGTTGGAGACAAATCCACTATCAAACACATAATAAGCCGTGATAATTTCAAATATGGAATTTATAGTCTATTTAGATTATAAAGGCCTCAAGTTCTTGGAGGTAGTTGATTAAATGAATCATAATATATGCAGTGAAGTGATTCCTGAGCTGTGTTACCGGTTGAGAGAAGAGATTGAATATGGCAACCATACAACTGCCCTCGACCATTGATTTGGCCATTTTTGCATCCATTTACACCACTACATTGTTCCAATTCTTCCGTGTACAATATAGCAATAATTCAAGCAAGGTTGCTAGTTCTGTTTCAATATTTGAAGCTGTACCAAAGAAAATTGAGTGTGCTCCTCTGAAAATGTTGGATTCTTCCTAATGATACCTCTAATTGTTGCATTGTCGATTATGTTATTTGATGATCTATCAATGTTCAAGATTATATTCTCTTGAAATCTTGCTTATCGCCACCAAACACTTATCCATGTGCGTCGTGTTTTAGGTATTGGAATTTGCAAGAAATTGTCAATTGCTTGAATTGAAAAGACATTTTGTAACCAGTGGAGCTTGTGCATTATTACTGCTATTATTCTTTGGTTGTTGCTCATTGTTCCCTCATACACAAAGCTGCATTTTGATATCTAAATCTCTCGACAAATTAACAAGGGGATTAAGTCATTTTCTTAAGCACATTTCCTAACTAGGGTTTCAGAGAGAGAGATGGCTACCAAGAGAAACTCATCAACCCTGGCTCTCTTCCTTGCCCTCAACCCTGTCTTTTTCTCTCTTGTTAGTATCACTGATTACCCAACGCTACTAGAAAATAATCATTTTTTGATATAAAAAAATCCATCAAGAAATAAGAGAATCCATAAAAAATTATATGATTTTTAGGTCCGTACCTTAGGAGGGACACTTATTCAATCATAAATATTTTCTAATAAAAAATAATTATTTTTTTAATTATAAGATAAAATTTGTAGGTTATAATAATTTCGGATCTTTATGAAGTTATATCTAAATTAGCATTGTTTTGAAATATTTTGTGTATTATCACAAAACTTTTCTTAAGAGACTCATTTTCTTTTCAATCAAAATTACAAAAAATTTTAAATCCTACCTATTTATAATTTTAATGTAGAAATTTATCAAATAAGTAATATATATATATATATATATATAATGAGATAGGTAAAAAAAATATTTTTCTTTCCAAATAATCTTGATTATTGGAATGCTCTTTATTCTTGAGATTAATGGGAAGGGAAAAAAAATTGATTCATAGATATAGTTTTTTTAAGGTAAGTTACGAATAAATATAATTATCTAAATCTTCTTAGTTAAATTGAAAAATCTTTGATGAAAATTTAGAAACTCTGGTTTGGGTATTTGAGATTCCACCCAATAGGGTTTCTCGAAGGACATTCAAGATCTTATTTTTTAAGTAAAGAATTTTTCTATTATTTCCAAAAAAGATACTAGAAAAAATTACTAATCATATATATTTATATTAACTCTTTTTTATTATTCTTTTGTTTTATCAGGCGCGGTATATGTGCATGTCCGCCACTCAGTGAGCGCTTTAGCATATGAATTTCATAAACTCCTACTCTAATGCTGCTTCTAAAAAGTTATTCCTCACTTTAAAAATGAATATCCCATTTCACTTTAATAAAGTTATTAATTTATTTTTTTTATTAATTTTATTAGTAAATATAAATATTTAAATTAATTAAATTGTTAATTAGTGATATTTTATATTAAAATTTTAATTATTTTTAAAAATAAGACTTTTAATTCTACATAAATTAAAATAAAAAAAAAGACGTTTAATTCAAAAGAAGGAAATAAGTAATAATTCTCGTTCTTCTTCTCACAATCTTTATAAAGTAGAAATATTTTGAAAAAAAAAAAAAAAAACTTTGAACCGTTGAATATAATCTCTAGGAGCTTCGACAGGTCATTAGTAATCATTAGCTTCAATCCAAAGAAGGAAATTAATTAACTAAATCAAATTAAAATATTACGTTTCAACTTGAT
This sequence comes from Echites panduratus, assembly GCA_035221335.1. Lineage (NCBI taxonomy): Eukaryota > Viridiplantae > Streptophyta > Magnoliopsida > Gentianales > Apocynaceae > Echites > Echites panduratus. Next base: position 7,190 of record JAWZTD010046531.1, on the reverse strand, counting down.
AAAATTTTAATTTGATGTCAAAATTTATTCAACTCCAAAATTCTAAGAAAAAAGATTTAATAAGTAATTTATTTTTAAATTATTTATATTAAAATATTAACTAAATTATGAAAAGACAAATTCGACTCATTTACCCCTAGCGGGTCTCTGTCAAACTTCAAGTTTGTATGCAATAAATAAATAGGTGTTGTTGGTTTTTAAAATAAAATTTTGTACCCAAAAATATTTTTTTTCTCACATATCCCTCCCCTAACCGTTGCTATACCCTGGAAGACCAATAGTGGTATCACATCTATACTCATAGAGTCCCCAAGTGTTGTTACTTATTATTAAACTAACAAGGTTTGATAACAATACAAAAAAAAAAAAAAAGGGATTACTTTTATTTTCACTTAAGAGCACATGCACTAAAATTATCACACCAGGTAACAGATTTTTCTTGTAGAGGAAATGAGAACTCCTTCAGTAATGATTCCGGCCGGGAAATTTCACTACCCACTTGTGTCAATGCTCTGTATTCTGATTCGGTGCTTGATATTGAGACCATATGTTGCTTTTTAGAACTCCAGGATATCAAGGTCTCACCTAAGTAGACACAATACCCTGCAATAGATCTGCTGTCATCAATTGAACAAGCCCAATCAGCATCTGAATATCCTAGTATTGCAAGCCTATTGCTTGGCTTGATGTGAAGTCCCTTTTCTTCAGTTCCTTTCAAATATCTAACCACTATTTTTATTAGTTGCCAAAGCCTTATTGGGGATTTTGCATGAATTGACTTACATTGTTGATGATGAAGGCAAGGTCTGGTCTAGTGTGAATCAGATACTGCAAGGCTCCAACAACACTTTTGTACAGTTGAGACTTTCTCATGAACTCTATATCATTTGCTAAAAGTTGTTTCCCCATTGCTGCAGGTGTTGGACAAGGCTTTGGGTGCAACATTTCAATTTTCTCCAATAAGTGTTGAATATATTTGGAGTGAGTTAAGCACGTTCCTGTTTCATCAATGGATACTTCAATCCAAAAAAAGTGATGCAGGTTACCCATATCCTTGAGGGCAAAGAGTTAGTGAATATTATCAATAAACTCTTGCAAAGCTCCTTGATTATTTAATGTAACTAGGATATCACTCACTTATAGATGAGCACAAAAATTATCAAAGCTGAATTTTTCATGAAGAAAGAGAGGTGTCACACTTAGAGTTTTGAAATCCCCAATCCAACAAGGTGTTCTTCAATTTCTCAAACCAAGCTCTTGGAGCTTGTTTAAGGCCATATAAAGTTTTTGGGAGCTTGCAGACATGATTTGGTTTGTCTTGGGGTACAAAGCCCATCAGGTTGTGACATGTAAACCACTTCTTGCAAAGTCCCATTCAGAAAAGCATTATTTATATCAAGTTGTCTTACACTCCAACCCCTTGAACTGCTATAGTTAAAATAACTCTCACTGTGGAAGCTGTAAGAAGAGGACGGAATGTTTCAAAGAAGTCAATACCTGGTGTTTGATGAAAGCCTTTTGCAGATAATCTTGCTTTGCACCTTTGTAGGCTACCATCAATGTTTTGCTTTACTTTGAACGCCCACTTGTTTCCTACAACATTCATTAAGGGAGGGTAAGGCACCGAAGGTCCCTGTATGATTTCTGTCTAGAGCACTTAGTTCATCTTCCATGGCTGCTTTCCAGTGTCAGACTTTAGGCTTTCAGAAGAATTCATTTTGCCTTGCTAAGTACATTTGATAATCTGCAGAATGTTTCCTGGGCTTATGGATTCCTACTTTGGCTCAAGTGATCATATGATGCCCCTGGGTTGATTCTTCAATATTCTTTTCAGCAATCCTTTAAGGTTCAGTTTCATTATAATTGACCCAACACTCTTTGACAAGTTTTGTTTCATTCTCTATTCTAGCTTGACGAAGTTCAACTTCATCAACACCTTCAACACCCTCTCCTCCATAATATACATCTTCAACACTCAATGGTTGTGGAGTTTCAGACTCAACAGAGGGTGATATAGCTGCGAGGGAATCATCAGGTGGTTTATGATCAGCTGCCAAGGAACAGTTAGAGATGATGGGATATTTAAGGAACCTGATGGGATAGTCGTAACAGAAATCTCAGGAGTTTTAGTATATATTAATCCCTGTTCGAAGGGGAAGTCATATTCAAAAAAATATGCCTAATTAAATAGATCTTTCCTGTTGAACTTAGCCATTTGTAACCTCTGTGAGACTATCTGTAACCAAGAAACACACATCTAGTTGAATGAAAATGAAACTTATGTTTTTGGTAAGGTCTCAGACAAGGAAAATAAGCACAACCAAAGGTTTTCAATTAATTCCAGTTTGGAATTTTGCCAAATAAATTTTGTACAACAGGTGAAATGTCATTCAAGACTTGTGTAGGCAGCCTATTAATAGAAAAACTGCAATTTGAATAGCTTCTACCCAATATTTAAGAAGAGTGAGTCCCATTTCAACAATGTGTCTATGTTTTCTTTCAGCTCTTCCATTTTGGGCATAAGTGAAAGAATAAGATTGCCTAACATGTATTCCATGTTGTTGAGCAAAGGATTTGATGTTTATATACTCTCCCCCCATATCAGATTGGATGCTTTTCATTTTTCTGTCAAGTTGGTTTTCCACAAGTTTTTGAAATTGAATGAAGGTAACTAGTACATCAGATTTTTGTTTCAAGGTAAAAACACCCAGTGCATCTACTTTGGTCATCAATAAAATGAATGTAATATTTGTGACTATACACAGAGTTTACAGAAGAAGGCCCCCAAATGTCAGACGACAAGGTTCAGAAAAAGAAAAACGAATGAGATTTACCAAGTTGACAAGGTTCCGAAAAAGATAGCTTTTCATTGCTTCTGAAATTTTCATTACATTTCTTCATGATTTGAGACAAAACTCTATCAGAAGGATGACTAAGATGTCTATGCCACACTATCTTTCTATCTCTCCAACTTGAATCAATTTCATATTCATTTTTCCTAGAGAAAAAACCTGACTAGAAGTAGGCTGAGAATTAACAGATTGAGTAGCCTGATGTTGAATTTTTGTGGGAATTTCTATCTGATATAAACTGCTTTTAAGCTTTCCCAAGAGCAGCACCTGACCCGTTGCTTTTTCCTTCACAACACAACCAAGAGAGTCAAAAACAACATTAATATTTGTTATAATGAGTAAGTTGAGATACACTCACAAGACACTTTCCAATTTTTTTAACAGTTAAAACATTTTTCAGAAAGAGTTTTCTGTGGTGAAGAGCAGGTATTCATTTCCTACATGAGTGATGGTCAGTTTTTAACTATTTGCAAGGATTAATGTAGCTTTACCAATGTAGTTTTGCTTCTGATCTACATTATTATTGTCATTGGTGACATGGTTTGTAGCTCCACTGTCCATGTACCATGTTGTGTCATTCAAAGTGAAGCCAAGAAAATTAAGGGTTGATTGTCTTTGCCTTGATCAAAAAGGGGGTGCCCCATGTACATAGTTGTTGTCAAAACTATAGTAACAACGAACTGCTACGTGGCCAAAAAAGAAAAAAAAAATTGCCGTGTGGCCAATCCTCCCACAAACCTGACAAATAGGTCTATTGCTGTTGTTGAATCTTCCACTTCTACCCCTAAAGTTTCTGCCTCCTCCGTTTGTGTTACCTGCAGCCCTCCCTTCCTCCAATATGATTTGGAGAATTGTTTTTTTGTTGAACCATCTGGTAGTTATTCTGAAACCTTCCAGTGTTATTTTGGTTACTAGCTCCTCTAGTTGCAGTTCATTTTATCAATTTCTAAATAAAATTTTAACTAATTTAAAAAATGAACTTCTAAATAACTCAAAATTAAAATATGAACATTCAATTATGAATAAATGGAGTATTAATTTTCAAAAATGGTATGTTAGAAATGCAAGATTATGATCTCACACATTGCACTACTACAGTTTAGTCAATTTGTGAGGTAAAAATTCCCTTCAATAAATAACCAAATCCGTCAAAAATAGTATTGTTTTGACGGATTTTTTGAGGGAAGCAATCGTGGCTTTGGAAATAAGTAACGAAAGGAAATTGATGCTGAGTCGAATTCGGGCATCCAGTTATTTGATTTTCAGATAACAAAATTCAATTAAGTATATAAAAGGGAAAAAAAGTAAAATATTAATAATTTATTAGTTATCAAAAAAGTTTTTAAAAGTAAAATATTATAATATAGTCAGTGGTTGAATGAAAGGTTGCTTGTCTAGTTTTTTTTTTAATTTAATATTTATTTTGGAGAGAGTGAATAAAGGTTTAATTACGATAATGTGTAATTATTGAATGTCACTATTAATGGTTTAATTGAAGTTAAACTCTATTACCAAATAAGAGGACATGAATATTATTACATTTAAATCATATATTTAAAAAATTATTAAAATAATAAAAATATATATGTGTAAGTTCATGAGCTAGAAAAAAGATAAGAAAAAAAAGGGGATATTTATAATATTATAAAAACTATTGACAGTTAAATGATTATCTATAAAAACGTATCTAAAAAAAATCATAGTAGTCAAAAATTTTATTAATTTTTTTTTTTAGACATTTTAGTTGGAAACAAATTTTGACAGATATAAAAATATGGTCAAATTTATAGGAGAAAAAATTATCTTAGGTCAATTTTTTTTTCTTTTGCAGAAAATAATTATTCTCATTAAAGTAAGGCCAGTCAAAAAATTTATTACATTATTTTAATAATCGCTAAATCTATATTTTTTTTTTTTGACAATCTAGTTGTCAATAACTTTTGACAGATATTAGAACACTTCAAAATTATTGACAGAAAAATTTATGTTTGTCAAGATATACTTGACAGAGTAAAGCAACTATCAAAATATTTTATTAGTCATAAAAAATTTCTTTCTATTGGCCAAATTGATTGACTACTAAATTATCTCAAGTAAAAAAAAAAAATTCAAAAGCTAACAATCGTTAAAAAAAAGTATATTATATTAATAATGATAAATGATAAATATAAAATTTTTGACAAATTAGTTGTTAATAATTTTTTACAGATATTAGAATGCCATCAAAATTATTGAGAGAGAAATTTAAGATCCTCAAAAACAATAGACAAAGTAAAAAAATCTGTCAAAATAATATTAAAATATTATTTAATTATCATTCTTTGACGGAATAATTTGTTCAGTAAAAAAAAATTAACAAACACTTAAAGCATTCGTAAAAAAATTTCTGACAGACTTCCATAACATATCATTAACGGATTATTTTGATTCTATCAATAATTTTTTACAGTAATACACATCGGTCGAAAAATTCAGTCAGAAAATTACTTTTTTCTATTAGTGTTGCTTGTACATAAAAAGAATCTATTTCATTCGATCCTTCAACAGGATATACAATAAATATTGTGAAAACTAGATAAAGAATTACCACATTTCAGAGTAGCACTTCTGAAGTACAAATACATGGATAAAGCTCAGAGAACTGAAGGACTGATATTAAGAAATTACAACAACATTAAAATGAAAAGCAAGGTTGATTTAGGCACACTTGAATCCTTCTGGAACCTTCTTTCCGCAGGCATTAAGAAGCAAGCTGAGGGAGACTGGAACATTGAGGTGAATGCCCAAAACGTTGGCCTTAATGGCAGTGCATAAGCAGACGGCTGCCTCGAGATCGACAAGACCTTCAATGAGAGAGCAGCATGGTTTTGAAGGAGGTGTTCCGATGACGGCACCGATCAGACCGCCGAGCAATTTAGCACAGACACAAAGTTTTAGGGTATCTACGGGGCAGGTTTTTTTATGAACATAGGAAGGAGGAGGACAAGGTGTTGCTGGCTTTGGCTTAGGCTTTGGGCAATCCCCACAGGCACTCACAAGAGAAAAGAAAAGAAGATTTAGGGCAAGAAAGAGAGCGAGAGTTGTGGTACTCTTGGAAGCCATCTCTCAGAACCGATACTAATTAATTAAACTGTTACTGCAAAGGGATGATGAGTTTTGGGATGCAAAACTTGGTAATAAGAGTTGGGGTTTTATAGTGATGAGCTTTCTATGATTAATTTTTCAAGAAAAATATTTATAAAAAGGAATATTAATTAGACCCATGTTTGCTCTAGGGATTTTTGCTGGCATCACGAGCACAATTTTTGGCAATGCGTGGATACGTTTTCAAGTTGTCCATGTTCTTCGCTGCAGCCACCTTATAAAAATTTGGTTTGTCTAACAATGCCTATGCTTGGTAAATGCATAAATAATTGTTTACCAACCCCTCTCCATCGTCCTTGTTTCCTCTCTTCGAAAATCATCAACACTGACATTCCTATCTATTGTCTTAAATTTGAGATTTCTCTGTTTACTATTAAACTGATAATATTTGACCAATAGATTTATTTGTTTGAATACTTCAATAATGCAAGATAAAATTCATATATGAAGAGCTTTGTATGATTAATTAAATAATTAGGCTAACTTCCGCTTTGCTGCTGTATTTTGTCGAATTCTGCTATTACTATTGTCACTTTACTTCGTGTCAAACTGCCCAATGCTTGAAAGCAGATGCATCTAGAATAAACAATCTGATTGAGAAATGAAAAATCAGATAGCACGATTTACATTAATAATAATAATAATAAAAGAGCACCGGAGATGATGCTGACGGGAGCTCTGACGGATATACTAAAATTAAGCTAAGGCTGAGTTATGGCCTAAGTGTAGAACTACACAAATCTTCTTGCACAAAAAAACAATATGTTTCTTTTGTTGTTCCCTTTGAGGAGAAAAATACATACATATGTAAAATTACGTTACGTTTTAATGGTACTTTTATTTAAAAGCTCTTTTTTATAAAATAAAATTGCTTTTGTTTGACACAATACAACAATTTAGAAATGATTTGTAATAAAAATAAAATAAAATGTTTGAATAAAAAAGAACTTTTTGTTTTGATATTATTATTTTTTTTATGAAATCAATAACTCATTGTTAGTATATAAGTTATTATAATATATTTAAATTATTGGCTAATATGTTAAGTCATCCATCTTAAAAACTAGAAATGCATTGAGAGAAAGAGAGAAAAAAAATTTTAAAGAAAAAGCGAGGAAAAAAAATAATAAAGAAAAATTAAGAGAAAAAAATTAAAAAGCTGAAGAAAAACAAAAGTTATTCCCTCCATCACTC
>JAWZTD010046520.1:0-11515 GCA_035221335.1 Echites panduratus | reverse complement strand
ATCATCTCTTGTTCATGGTTCTTGATCTTCTTTGTCCTGATGCCTCCTTATCATCAAGGGATGAGATGGAATGAAAGGGCACCTTTTTAAATATAATTTTTTTATTGTCTTTTAAGCATACATTACTATAAAATTACAAATTAAATTGGAAAATTCTACCCTTAATTTAAAGGGGGAATGAAGGGGGAATTAAAGGGGGAATTTAAAGGGGAATAACCCCTTTAATTCCATCTCTAATTCCACTTTGATTTATAGAACATGACACATCTATAATTTAAAAAGGGAAAATTAGATGAGGAAATTCTGCCTTTATTTTAAAAGGGGAATGAAGGGACAATTAAAGGGTGATTTCCCTCTTTAAAAATTACAAGGCAGAAGTAAAGGGGGAATTTTGCATTCATTCCCTCTTTAAAAATAAATTGAGAATCCCCTCTTTAATTCCGAATTTTAATCCCTCTTTGATTTTTAGAATCTGACAAGTACACAGCTTAAAGGTAGATTTTCCCCGCTCAAATATCCTTTTAAAATAAAAGCTATTTCTTCCCTTGAAGAATCGCAAGAGTTGATAATAAAATTATTTTTTAAGAAAGAAAAAAAAAGAGGATGTAATTTTCACACACACACACACATATATATATAAATAAATAAATAAATAAATATATATATATATATATATATTGGTAAGCAATTCAACATAAGTTATTCTCCTATAATTGTAAAAAGAAAATTACTGTAAATAATTCAAAACAGTTTGCTACCTTAATAACACTTCGGATGAAGTTTCATTTGAATACTCTTTTTTGACATCAAATTCATACCCTAACTTACTTTGGTTATCACACACCTAACAAAAGAACAATAGTTAAGGTTGCAAACGTATATGTTCCTATTAAATAGCAGCCAAAATGGTAGATAATTAATGGCCAATTTCTTCACATAGGCCACCTTCTCATAAATATGATAACAAATCATTAAAACTATTTCCTCTGTTCTACAATTCATGTTGATGGATATTGAGATTTCAGTTATTGGACAGATCATATTTGTTTTTTTTTAATTTTTTTAGATGATTAATGAATATTAATATTTTGTTGGAATTTTTAGTTTTATTTTTTGCTTGTTTATCATTTTTTGTAGTTGATTTTATTATATTTTATGAATGGATTTTATTTTATTTATAATGATTATGTAATTTATTTTTATTGCTATATTAATTTGATATATATAGAATTTTATTAAATTTATTGTTATTTAATTTTGTAGTTTAGGGTTTATTATATATAAGATGTACATATAAAATTATATTATATAATAATATGTTAATTTTTTTTCAAAAAAAATAAAAAATGCCACGTCATTATTTTAAAGGGGGATGTTTATATATTAAAGAAAGCAAAGATGGGGATTGAAGGGGGAATTCCAAATTTAAAAGGTCACTTGACAATCCATGTGGTAAAATAGAGGGGGAATGTAATGGAAAAAAGATGGAATTCAAAGGAGGATTGAAGGGAGAATGTTCCCCCTTTAATCAGCCTTTAATTAATCCATCTTCATTCCTCCTTTAATTTTTTGCAACTCCCCTTTTAAGGATGAAATTTTCTCCCCATTAATCCCCCTTTAAACTGTTTTAAATGGGGATTTCACCCTTTATTTTCCCCCTTTAATTTGCTATTTTCTAGTAGTGGTATCAATTATGAAGTAAATGAACTATTTTGTTTTGCAGGCAATTTATGAAAAATTAGTCTCACAAGCCACAACCTTGTTGCATCAGACATGAGCACTTTAAGTATTTCTCATTTACTAATGTTGGCATTGTCTTCATTATTCTTAATTGGAATAATGATCCAGAAGGTTTCTGAAATCCTTAATAGTTTGATGTATCTAATAGGAGACCGGGATGAACCTCATTGAGCCTTTGTGTTTATTGTATAACATTATATCAACTTATCTTACACTTAGAAAGTATTTTTGTTTTCCTTTCAACTCTGGAAAATTTTATGCTGCTAAGATTGTTATTTTTAGAAATCCATGGGCTTACCTAGATTCTTTTTTGTCAGATTTTTGTTCTCCTTTTTAGTTTCTTGTTTGACAGGTTTGAGAATAACTTGTTCGAGATGTTTTTGCTAGTCTCTGTGGCTAATGCGACATGTAAGATGGGGTTCCTTTTAGTACATTAAATAAATATGCTGGCAAGAGCACAATAATTGCATACTAGTTGACTAATTTTATTGATACAAAGTGTTGATAGATTATGTTATTAAATTTTAATTAGATTATGTTTTATATTGGTGAGTCTAATTGATTCATTTTAACTTGTTCTTTACTTGATATTAGGAGTCTTTTAATCTTGATAACTTAGATGATGATGGCCTTGGAGAGGATCATGTATGAAAATACAATGGCAACAAAGGTTCAAGGCATGTGCAAGACATTAAGAGTGAGCTTGCATCCACATATATATGGGGATTAATTTGAGCTTTGGCCACTATTCAATGAACACTTTTATGTGGAGGAGCTGGACAAAATTGTTGGGCATATAATTGGAACAACTGGTGCAAAAGTGCTTCCGTCTATGTTTTTTTTGTGACTTGTATTCTTACTCAAGATGAGCAGAATGATTTAATGGACACATTAAAGAAGGCAACAAGAAACACCATATTTAGTGAATGACTTGATGAATGTTGGTATTCTTTTGTTATAATTTTGTTCAATTCTACTTAATGAATGGAGAAAATTTTGATGTGAGAAAATTTGTTACACTTTTGATACCTTAAATGTGCAAAATGAATATTTTTATAAAATATTTTTCATGAAAATATGTTTAATAATTTATAATATGAAAATTATTTTTCTTTTAAATATATTTTTTCAATGGAAATTTTTGTCAAAATTTGGTAGAAATCAGCAACTAAATAAATTTTTCATGGAAGAACATCTGGTAGAAACATTTTTGTAGATAAATTTTTCTAGGAAATAACATTTTGTTGAAATTTTTTTTCTACAAACTGGATTTTTTGTTGATAGATTAATTTCCTAGAAAATTCCTTGAAAAAGTCATTGAAAAAGTTTTCAACGGATTGTAATTTGTTGAAAATAAATTTCTCTACAAGCTCAAAACAATTAAACTAATTCGTTGAAAATTTCATTGAAAGCAAAATTGTTTAATGAAATATAGTATTTTTCAACGAATTTTAAAAGTGCCTTTTCTTTTAAACTGAAACTTCTATACTTTATTATAAAATATATTTAAATAGAAACTTTTAATGATCCATAAACCGGTAGCAAGAAAACTCCAGATCTTAGGTGTCTTATGTGAAAGAAAAGAAGAAATTTAGATTTTTTGAAAAATAGACTATCAATATTAAATAACTTCCCACAATATATAATTACTTTTTATAGATATATTTTATAAACTAAAACCTGAAAAGACAAACTAAACCTTGAGGTAGTTGATTAATTTTATTTACTATTATTTTTTTAAAAAATTAGTTGGTCGTTGACTTTAACCGTTATAGATTTAATCGAAGTTTAAAATAATTTAAACTCCGTTACCTATAATAGCATTTTTGTAAATAAATAAATATATATTTATAGAGAACTGCTCAGATGTGCTCCATCACACATGATTCTATGTGCGTCAGCCGTGAACTAACGGCTCTGTATTTGGAATCCAATTATACCCAAACGACATCATTTTTTAAACCCCCAAAATTTGCAATACTTTTCCCTTCCTTTCTTCCTTCTCTCTTTCTCCTTTCGTCCTTCTCTCTTGCAACACCCCAACAGAAGAGAAGTTGCAGACTTCTTCCTCCGATCTCCATTGCCGCCGTCAAAGACCAAAGCTTGTGTGACTCACTGCTCCAGGTCTCTGAGATTTGAGGAAAAAAAAAAAACAACCACACTATCCTCTGTTTACATTTTCATTCTTGTTTTTCTCCAAATTGACGGTAAGAGACCAAAGCTTGTTTGAATCACTACTAACTACTACCGGCAATCATTCAGGTAAGTTTGTTTGTACTGTGGGTAATGCAATTAACAATCAACTTTGGAACAAAGAAGATACTACTATGTTTGAGACTGATGGTAGAATTTGAAAGTTTAGATTTTTTCTGCAACATTGGAGTCAGAACAACCTCTATTGAAGAGAATAACATGTTATTGGACAAAATCTTCATTTGCATGGATTAGCCTGACAATGTTTAAAAAAGAGTTGACTTTTAAGATTCTGCTACTAATGGTCCTGCAAGAAACATATACATTGTGGTCTATATTGAGATGTGTTCTTGGAAAGGATGTAGATTTTTTTTTATGATTGAAAAACATATATATCGAGGCCTTTGTTTAATTTGGTAAAACATATATATTGAGGCCTTTGGATTCTAACATCAGTTTTGGAACAAAATCGTACCTTTTAATTTGGTTGAACAATTATGAACTCTAGTTGTTTCTGTGTTTTATATTTATTTTCTTCATTGAATTTGCATGATTTTATTTTAATTTTGGAATACTTCTACTTCTTTTCATTGCTTCTATTCTCTCCTGAAAGTTATTGTGTTATTTTTATTTTTGTTTCTAATCCATAGTGAAATATTTGTCTTTATTACAGAAATATATGATTTCCCAGTATGGACGAGAATGCATCATCATCTCAAACATACACATACGCAGTAGCAAATGAGCTTATGCCAAAGCTTTCGCAGGAGTTTAGAACAATTGAAGAAGCCTTAGATTTCTACAATGCATATGCAGGGGAGTGTGGATTTAGTATAAGGTCAAGTAATAGCAAGTACAAACCTCAACACTAGAGAAATGATATGGAAGAAATTTGTTTGCTAAAGGAAGGGAAGACGTTTTGCAAAAAGAGTGCAGATGGTCAAGATAAACAATCTGAAAGGATTCGATCTGTAGTTGGTTGTAATGCGAAGTTAACAATTGTGAAAGAACAGACATGTCCTAATTGGATTGTTAGTTCATTTGTTGAAGAACATAATCATCTTCTTGAGACTTCCTCCAAAGTACATCTTCTACGGTCTCACAGAACAGTCTCAATTGCAAAGAAAGCGTTAAATTTACAGCTATCAGAGGCAAATGTACCAACATGCCAATCAAATTACGATTACAGAGATTGAATCAAGTGGCCCTGAATTTATGGGTTGTACTGAAAAAGATATTTGTAACTATGGAACACACGTTGAAGAAGCAGGAAAAGAATTCGATGCACAAAATGTAATAGAAATTTTCAGTGAGGAGAAAGAAAACGATTATTCCTTTTTGTTTGAGTATGAAGTAGATGAAGATGATAGGTTGGTTGGATGCTTTTGGGCAGATCCGATGGTGAGAAGATCTTACGACACTTTCAGAGATGTTGTTGTTTTTGATACTACATAAAACACGAACAAGTATAGTATGATTTTTGCTCCTATTGTAGGAGTAAATAATTGTTTGAGTGATGAGAAGACTGAATCCTTCGTTTGGTTATTCAACAAATTGTTAGAGGCCACTACAAGAGGTGCATCTATAACCATTATAAAGGATCAAGATCCTGCAATGACCAAGGCTATAGCACAAGTATTCCCCTGGAATGTTCATCGGTTTAGCATATGGCATATTTTGAACAAGTTTTCTGAAAAACTTGACTCAATTTTATATAGGGATAACTACAATCAAATTAAGAGTATTATATGTGATTGTGAGATTGCAGAAGAATTTGAAAGAAGACTAGACTTTGGCATAACGATTAGTTGACAGACTTATATGTCATCCGTAAAAAATGAGTTCCTACTTATATGAAAAAGTTCTTTAGTGCTGGAATAAGTAGTAGTCAACGAGTTGAGAATGCACATACATTTTTCAAGAAATATATAGACAAGAGGAATTCTTTAAAGAGCTTTCTTTCTCACTTTAATAGAGCTCTTAGACATCAGAGGCACAAAGGTTTAGTTGCAGATCACATTGATGTAAATGAGCAGCCTAAATTGAAATCCTCTTTTCCGATGGAGAAGCAAATGATGGAAATTGTCATGCCATGCAAGTATTTTTCAATACTCATCTATTGTAATAGATGATGCATGTATGACGTGAAACATCGTAATTTTATCTAAGTGAGATGAGGCCGTTACATGAAAAGATAAAAGAGATGAATGTGTCTAAGAATGTCATCTCAAGATCAGTTAGTAAGTCCTCGAAACAAACAATAAATGTGTGCAATCCTACACAAGTAAGAGCTAAGGGTTGTGGGAAAAGGCTTAAATCAGGAAAGGAGAAAGTTGTTTCAAAGTTGAAGCTATGTAAGGGATGTGGACTTCAAGGGCAATCACATGACAAAAGAAACTATCCTCAATTATATGAAAGGTAACCTTCTTTCTTTTTTAACAACGTTGGTCTAAATTAAAAATGTTTTCTGAAATCTTTTTTTTCCAACTCTACTGTTCATGATAGAAGTTTGATTTCGGAGTGGTCCGATGAAGAAGAACGTCTACAAGAATCTCAAGCATTGTCTTTGTGTATCTAGGTTACTACAACGGATACTTGGCTTTCTAGTGGTTCCATTTACTTCATAATGCATGTATTTACATTTTTTTATGTTAAACAGGATCAAATGTGTTTGGACAAGTTGAGAAACAATTATAGTTTTCATGTTCATGTCAGTAAGGCATTTTAAGTGCATTCGCTTTACTTGCTTATGATGATGCCTTAATTTTTTGAGTGAACCATTCCTTTGATGCAGGTTGACATGTTTTTGATTGTTCTTCAATGAGATGGTACTGAGCAACGTGTTACAAGAATCTCAAGTGAAGATGTTTCTATTGTAATTTTAACTTGAATTAGTGTTTCTTTCATTTTCTATTGTACTGTGTTTGGCATTAGAGCCTAAATCTGAATTTTTAATGTCTAGTGTTTTTAGCATCAAGAAAAATGTCTATTGTTATGTAATGTTGATTTTTATTGGCAGGATTGAAGTTTAATTGGTACATGGGTTTTGTATGTTATGCCATTATTTTTAGTTTTGTACAGTATGCTGCTTTTGATATATGAATGAAATCATAGTGTCTTGTTACTTGTGCCTTCTTGTATGCATTACATTATAAATCTAGTATGTCTTGAAATGCTCCATACAAAATAAGTAGAAAATTACTGCATCTACCAGGATCTCTTGCAATACCACTCTTGTCATTCCAATATTCAAAATAGGTTTTTTGTGCTACAGATCATTGAAGGTACATTCTAATCTAGGCACAAGATCATACAATCAACTAAGTTTTGCTTTTCATAGCAACAACTAGAATTACAAGAAGAAAGAAAAAGTTGTACAATCTTATTATCTTGACCAATCTCCTTTTCTTGTTAGCTTCTACACTCAACCTCTCAACAAAAGTGTCTGTCTCTTCTTTAAGAGCTTGTACTTCCACCTCTCTTTCATTTGCATTGACTGCACTGTGTCATAATACCTCCACTTTCAGCATGTAAATGTTCAAGTCAGTGATTGCTTCGGATGAGAGAAATCGTAGCCTACTAGTTCCATCCGTATCAGCCCAAGAAAAAAACTTTACACTTATTTCCTTCCTTCAAAATTTTCAACAAAAAAAACAAGTCAATCAAAAGAACAATAAGAGTAGCATGTTTCATAATAGTAACAAAATTCAAAAATAACAACTACTTAATCCAATGAACCATTCCCTCAAAAATAATAGATGCAAGAAAAACCAGTGGCAAAATTCCCTCAACTAATACATGTCACTATAACTTTGAAATTTGAGCACCCATAGAATTGATGACCTGGATTGTGTTCCGTCCTAGAAACCTTCAAAACAGCTTTTGATCCACAATAACAGTTTGGGCTTGCCAAATACTATTTTCTTGTCGGGTACTAGAAGATGATGCATTAGATGCCATTGACCTGCAATTACATAATATGTCATCTAGTATTCGGGGTATTCATTTGCATGAAACTAATGGCAAAAAAACTTTAATATGGTACTAGACAAGTTTTTGTAGTATTAAATTATTATGGCAGCTTCCAAATGCATAGTGGCTTGACTTTTGCACTAGTATAATCAACAAATTTTCCAATGAAAGTTGTTCGTCCACACTAAGACCAAACAGAGAAACTACTAAAAAGTTCTTACATAAAAAAATAACAATTAGCTGTACCTTTGTCATATTTTCACACCCACATTAGTTCTCCAAAACAAAATATATCAATTTAATTCAAAGCACTATTGGGATGTCAAGAAATCTTGCAAAAATATGTAAGTAAAAGTATAACTGCATCTTAATCCTTTAAGACAAGCAAGATAGAGGTTAGTAAATGAGGCAATATGTTGTAGGCCCACAGTGATCATTGCAGGGAGCAGCAATGAAACAAACGACAATCAAATGCTCATGAATAGCCATAATCTGATTTGACTACA
This sequence comes from Echites panduratus, assembly GCA_035221335.1. Lineage (NCBI taxonomy): Eukaryota > Viridiplantae > Streptophyta > Magnoliopsida > Gentianales > Apocynaceae > Echites > Echites panduratus. The sequence goes on along the minus strand of JAWZTD010046520.1, from coordinate 3,104 downwards.
AAATCAAACAAGTCCAAGATAATAATTTGCAGATCAATAGACATTGTAACTGGTATGAAGAATTAAAAAGGGAAAAAATCATACTCCCATCTAAAGTAATTATTGTTAAATAGGGAGACATTAATGATTAACTTCCAAGCCAGAGAAGGCATTAACAAAACTCTGAAGGTATTTACAAGGTGGGAGAATGTGAGAAGGAAGTCACTATCAGGCACCACTTTCGTGTTTAATATAATTCAATTCCATCCACTTTCAGTATGACAAGTTAATTCAATAAAATTCAATGTCCTACACTATCACTATTAGTGGCGCTTTCATGTTTACAATACATAAACAAATCAAATGAAAGGGGGTAAACAATTAGAATCATAATCTTGACATCAACACGACATCGAATAGAATAAAAGGAAACCATTCAAGATTTGTGACTTACCCTCTGAATCGGTCCATGATTATACAAAATTTGCAACAGATGTTCTTAAACAAATAAAAGAAAAAAAACCCTGGAAAGAGAGTACTCAAGATGCTGGTGCAATTAACGGAGCAGTGAGCGTTACAAGCTTTGGTCTTTGGCTGCGACATAGGAGACTGGAGGAAGAAGTCTGCAACTTCTCTTCTGTTGGGGTGTTGCTAGGGAGAAAGACGAAACGAGAGACAGAGAAGGAAGAGAGAAAGGGAAGAGTTGTAGATTTTGGGACTTTATGAAACCGCGACGTTTGGGTATAATTAGATTTCAAATGTGGAGCCTTTAGTTCACTGCTGTTGCACACAGAATCCTGTGCGATAAAGCACATCTGAGCACTTCTCTCTCTCTCTCTCTATATATATATATATATTATTTTGAACAGAAGGGCAAATTTATTGCCAATTGAATCATGTTAATTCTTTTTTTTAGTAGCTTAGTAATGCAATGCTGGTTTTTACTTGCTTCCTCATGTAATGAGGAGTGCGCATGACTATTTTTTGGGGCAATTTGCAACCAATATGGGACAACTTTCAACTCTTGAAGCTGAATGCAAGGATTAATTGTAGGTCTGAAATTTTTCTACAACTCAGATGAAGAAGAGTCACTATTCAAATGGATTCTTTAGTGTTAGTGAAAATTTTAAATGGTTGGAGTTCCCCGACGAGGAAGCTTCACATTACAGGACATTCACAGAGAGGCTAATAGTATAGTTGATAACTTAGCTAATCTTGCTTGCTCTGCACGGACTGATAACTATTTCACGGATTTTAATTCATTGCCTTCTCAAATTAGGGGACTTTGTAATCTTGACAGATTAAAAGTGCCCTACATTAGGGTGTCATAACTCGTGTCATAACACGTGTAATACTTTTGAAGTGTTTGAAGATAATAGATTTGTCTCCACCTTTCAATGTTAAAATCCTACACTTTTTATAGCTTTCTTTTACTAGAAATAAACAAGTAGAGATTTGTCAAATTCCCTACCCGCTCAAGGCGGTTTTAAATAAAAAAAAAAATCTACCAGTAGGCAGTACTAGAGAAATAGACCTGTCCTAAGTATTTTAGAGACTTATATTATTTTTATAAATAGTTTTTTAATAAATGATTTTCTCATGAAGTTCATTTATTTTCATCTAATTTTTTAACACTTGAAAATTGGAGTAGAGGAATACTTAATGAATCCATACTATATTCAGCATTTCAAGCCTTCTTCATAAAATATTAAATAATTAAGTGATAAAAAAATAGAATACAAACAGTTTCAAGAGTTTGCAGTCATTGAAATAAACAATGTAATTATATATTATTATCTATTACAACATTTGATTAGGTGGTAGCAATTACAATATATGATAACAAATAAAGGTAAGGTCAATCACTGTCTAATATCAGTATTTTTTAAAAGGGGTTGTAATTCTAAAGGGGATTTGATTCTAGAAATTACAAATGTCATTATAAAAAAAATTTTGAAATTCAAAATTATATATTTTTATAAAATTTGTAAAAATTGCAAGATGAATGGTAAAAAAAAAAAAAAGTTCATCTGAACAACTCTTATTCTCATCCTTACCTAAAACTAAAAAATACATTAACAAGTAACCAATATCTTTAAAATTAACAATTCATACGATAACAAACAACTTATACACTTAGAAAATAACAATCCATAAAGTTTATAAATTTGTGAGTTGTTTTGTATAAACTCCATTTTACAAAGGTATAGTTGTCTAAAAAGCCATTTTCTTGGATATTTTTTTAAAAAAACTTTCAACTGCTGCCAGGACTATATCAAATCACAGTTTTATGAAATTGAGACCAAATTTTTTTAATGTTTAATTTTAAAAAAATATTTTTTAATAAAATAACACTTAATATTTATATTCAATGATTTTGAATTATATTTGGGATGATGCTTTTGAGAGCTAGATAAGGTATCTTGCATTTTGTAATATTGGTGGTTCCTTTTAACTGAGTTCAATGTATTTTATTCTCTGACTGAATCCACTACTTTTCTTGAGCTTGCACACTTCATTTTCCTCTTCAGGTGATCAATGTACTGTTCTTTTCTTTGTTGGCTTTAGCATTTTCAAATTTCTTGGACCTAAGTCAAAGAATAAGTTCCTCAAACTTTCGATTTTTCTTTTTTCTTTTTTGCTTTTATGCATTCAATAAATCAAATGTATTTAATGGTATCAACCCCGAACCAGACTTTTATTGTTCCTTTATCTTCATTTATTCTAAAAAATTTTAACTTTGATTCAAGAACTAAAAAACCAAGTGAAAAATTACAAAGATGGCTGATGCAATAGCTGGAGCAGCAGCCCAATTTGCTGTGGAGCAGCTATTTTCTTTCCTAACAAATCAGATTGGCATGGTAAAGGAATTCAAAGAGGATATTGAGAATCTAAGAAAAAGAATGCAACTAATCTCACCCTTCCTGGAGGATGCCAAGAAGAAACAAGGGAGCAATTCTGGTGTCAATGAATGGCTAAAGATGCTCGAGGTAGAGGCATGCCTTGCTGAAAATGTCTTGGATGAGGTCAACTATGAAATGCTTCGATGCAGAGTCGAGGGCAAGGTATGCTTCTTCTCATCTCATAACAAGATTATCTTTCGATTTAGAATGGCTCGTAAGCTC
>JAWZTD010046449.1:0-11526 GCA_035221335.1 Echites panduratus | reverse complement strand
GTCACCTCAAGTAACTTCCACATTTGATTTGCAGTTTCACAACCACTCACCCTATTGTATTCCTTTGCATCAAGAGAGCATGATAAATATTCATGGCTTCATCATCAAATTCTTCTTAATTCATAGGCACAAGATCACTATTTTCAATTCTTGTATTAACAATGGGACCTTTTGAAATAATATTCCATAATTTATGATTAATAAAGACAACATAGGTACAAATATGATTTTACGACAACCATAATTAGTTTCATCAAATAAAAGGGGTCTACGGGTAGAGGAACCTTCGGCATAAAGCGAATTGTTCAAGGAAGGCATACAATCTTTCCCTTAAAGGAGTGCAATTTAAAAAAAAAAATGAAGGCCTTGCACTGATACCAATTGAAAAAAACCTAAGAGGGGGGTGAATTAGGTTTTTATAAACTTTTTGAAATCAAATATTAAATAACTTTTTGTAAATTTGAAAACTATTTTGGTTTGGACAATTTATCAAACACTTGAATTGCAAGAATTGATATACAATGAAATTCAATAAGATAGGGCAATGGAAGCTATAATTAAGCTAGAGACACAAGATTTATAGTATTTCAACTCACCCTTGTGAGTCTAGTCCACTACCTAAGGTTCTCTACCTTAGGATTTAACCCAAGTCCACTAATATTAATCAACAGTACAACCAACGGTTACAAACCGAAGTTTTACAAATAATCACAAGCTAGGTTAATCCCTTCCAAGGATTTAAGGTCACAAAGACAACCTAGGCAATAAAAAATACAACCGATCAAACTATGAAGATTTGAAATGAGTACAAAGAACACTTCGCTTTTGGAGTGAGATGAATACAAGATGAGCCCTGGAAATCCTCTTTTGATGATTCCTAAAAACTGAATTTAACCTTGAAGTTTTGTAAGATTTTTGCTATTGAATGTTTTTTGGATATTTTGGTCCAGAAAGGTGTATTTTTGACTTGGAGGAAATGGCTTAAATGAGTTAGAGAAGAGGAAGAAGCAACTGTCAAATTTTTGTCATTTTAAAAAGTTTAGATCTTGATTTTGTCAAACTAGATCGTCCAAACAAGGAAAAATTTGGGTCCAAAGGTTTTCCAGTAGTGGTTTGGATCATGATTAAGTCTGATTGGATCATCCAAACAAAGAGAATTAGGGTCCAACGTTTTTCTAGTAGCATTTTTTATCCAGATTTAGTGAGTTTGGATGGTCCAATATGGGCGGTCAAGGTCCAAAACACACAGTTGACCAAAACCATTTGTATTTTTTTTATTTTTTAAAGATATAATCAATTAAGAGCAATCAAAAAACACTTTGAAAAAATATTTTAAAAACATATTTATATGAAAACATATATTTTGTAAGTTGTAATCAATATTTTAAGAAATAATATTTTTAGTGCAAGAATCATCATTAGAAAGACTTGCTACAGAAATTAGACTAAATAACCCTACCGACCTTTCTAAATTATTTCTTCAACCTTGAAACCTTCAATCTTGTAAAATCTTGAACTCTTGGACAACTTCACACTTGTAAGTATAATCTTTTTCATGAGGGGCTTTGTTGTAATCCAAAAACTTAATAAAATAGATAAACTTGAAGCACCATTAATATTTAATTTGTTATCATCAAAATAAAGTTAATTAAAATCCTATTAGGGCTTTCATCTTTCATGGATTTTGAGTTTGTGAAGAAGCCATATGTGCATGAATATTGTAGTAAAAATGTGATTAAAGCATGTGGAAGTAAGTTGTATGTTTCTAAGAGCTTTTTGAATGATATAATAGATCTTAAGCTTGTTAGGGAATCATATGTGTGTAAGCATGCCTGTGAATATGTACTTAATGTTAGTAAACATGTTAAGTACGGAGAATTCTATAAGGATGATGTTTCATTGCTTAGAGAAAATGCTTTCTGTATGCTTTAGAATTCTATGTATAACTTGTTAAATGTTAAGTTTCATGGAAAATCTTGAAGATACATCGTTTGTGTTGAATTACTTGATCTTCATGAGGAAGCATGTCTTTAAGTTACATATGATTGGAATTTCTATGTTTGTCTTGGATGATAGAGTATTGTGGATTTTTGCTATCAAAGAATAGTATATATTTTTGTGTTTCTTAGTAGGAGAATTTAAGCTTATGACTTTTATGATAATATGCCAAGACGAGGTACTTGATGTGCTCTTGAATATTTTGTGCATGATGAATCCTTTGACATATTGAATTGTTAGTATCATGAAGTTGGTTTTGAGAGTTATGATGGTTCTAAATTCTTCAATATTTTGTTTAAGAAGTATGTTGTAAGACTACACATGAAAAAGAAGTCTATGATTGTAGATGAATGCTGGTTGAAATCTAGTGATGCGGCATACTATGATAAGAAGTTGTTCCTTGAGGAAGTTAATGGTCTTCATGTTAATGATGTCACTATGTTGTCATGTGTTTGATCTCTATTTGGTATGATTGGTGCAATTATATGATTCTATGGATTCTGTTTTTTGCCATTATTTGTGATATTGTGAAATCTTGGAAACAATTGAAGACATTGTGAATTCTAGCACATGTGGAGGAAATTTTCTTATTCATTTTACATGTATGTTTGATGTTTTTGATTAAGGATATGTGAATGCTAGGTTGATTTAGTGTTTCTTGAGTTTGCATTGTATAGTTAATCATGATTCTATGGAAGTGCATAAGCTTTGGAGTTCTTTTATGCCATGCTTTAAGGTCATAAACCTTTGGGAGTTATGACTTGTGATTTCAATGATAAAACTTTGTTTTTGTGGTGCTTAAAAGAGATAATTATCCATAGCGATATTGTGCTTTCTAATGAGTTAACTGTAGGTGAGAGAAAGTTCATCTCATGTAAATAATGGCCACCCCGTTTGAATGAAGAAGAGTCAGGGCATTTTTCAAGGCATAGCTTCCAGGAGAGATGACCAATGTTTAGTCCTTGAGAACATGGCTCTATTTGGTAAGTTTTATATTTATCTTTTAATCCATGTTAGTGATAATTGTCTTCTCAATATAAGACTTGGAGATTCAAGGACAAATCTTTTTGAGATGAGGAGGAATGTTGGTGATCATCAAAGAGTCAAAGCATTGTTGGGACTAACTTGGAAGTCATCAAAGGAGGAGGGCATTCAAAAGATGAAGTTCATGGAGTAAAACATGCCTAGAAGGACATGCACATCAAATATAAGAGAACATTGATGCTATGCAATAAAGTAATGTTTAAGGACTTGTAATTCAAATACAAGAATGACATTTCAAGGATGAAGAAAAGTCTCAGTTGAAATTGCTCAAGGGATGGAAGAACTTGAGATTTTCTTTGGATATGATATGTATGGAGGGTTATCAACAAGGATTTATACTTCAAGTTTAGACTTAAACATGAGTGAAAAAGGTTGAAAACACATCATGATGCATCCAAAATCCAGCCATGAAAAGCCGAGAACAAAGCACCAAAGAAGGACAAACATGTTGGGATTTATGAACACATAAGCAGCGGAAAATAAAATTTTTCACAATCTCGATCCAAGGTCCATGTATATTATATAAAATCGAATTGTAAGAAAATCATACCTTTTCTAGTTTGGAGAATAGAAACAACAAATTCTTCAGATCTAGACTCTGCAAAACAAGAATGTCCTCTACTTGTATCCACACAGCAAGATCAACAAATTTGTTGGTCCGCTAGAACCTTAAGCTTTCCAAATCTGATATTTAGAAGCTTGGTGGTGGAAATTTAGAGAGAGGAAGAGATGAGGTCTGCTAGGGTTTTCTCCCTATCAAAATAGCTTGTATGTGTGCGAGCAACCCTAACAAGAGCATTCTTTGCTCTATATAGTTAAGAGGAAAGAAAGGGGTTCGGTTAGTACTTTTTCCTTCCAATTTAATAGGATGGATGGCTAAGATTTATCCTTCCCAATCTAATAGGATGGACTACTAAATTTATTCCTTCCTATCAAATAGGATGTCAATCCTAACCCTAGCCTCGCTTCCCCTTTTATATTTATATTACGAATTTCCTACAATTAGGAAATGTAATTATCACTTAAAATAATTCAGAAATTATTGATATCATCAAAATATAATTTTAATTTCCTTCAACATCCTATTAAAAGAAATTCCGTCAATTCAATTGAATTCCTAATTTCAATATGATTTAGAAGTTAGTGATTACTTTCTTTAGTGTGTGACCCTGTAGGTTTATTTAACATTGGTAGCGAGTCTAACCCCACAAGTCATAAGCAGAGTCTAACAAGACATTATAACTACAAAAGATAAATCAAATCAACAGTTTGATTTTAACTTATTTAAAAGTCCAATATCTTGTCCATTCATCACATAATATCTTGATTAAGTATAAGGCATGGATTAAGTCATCCTTATATAACTTAGTCATCGTTTCTTGATCCCTGATTAAACTGTCTAACAAATGTTACTAATAACTCTTTATTAGTCCATTTCAGCAAGGCTATGCATTTTGCAGTTTAGATCATCAAGAGGGCTAAAGGATATTTCACTCAAAATGAGTGTGTCAAATCCCATCTTTTTTATTCACATTTCTCACTATGATTCGTACTATGTCCAACTAAAGCCTATATTGTTATCCGGTTAAAGATAACATTAAATTAGGTCAAGACATAGAATTCCCCATATAGAAATCCATGATGAAATCAAGTCTAGGGACTTAAATATGACTATAAAGATGAGAACTACCTATGACATAATCCATGTTGTAATTCATCATCACGGGTCATGTCCAATACATCATTCTCTAACATGTATTTATGTTCTCACTTGAATATCTCACTTGAATATCCCATATTCATGATCAGTAAAACGTGACTATTAGTGAGATTACATACTAAATTTATTATTGTTTCAACAATAATAACCGAATTGGGACTATTTAGAATAATATATCTTCTGTCAAAAGGGTATTACTATTAAGTCATATACTTAATGACCAAAAGGCAGATAGTATTATTCATGGAAACATAATAAAATCAATTTTATAAATACATTTGAAAGCACAAATACAAATTACGTAATTGTTCTAATACATAATACTATCAATCTCCCACTTGGACTAGACACAATCGAACATAATTCTCAAACCCATAGATATGTTTTGAATGTGGAAGTGGTTTTGTTAATGGATCTGTAATGTTATCATCTGTATGAATTTTGCATATGTTCACTTCTCCTCTATCAATAATCTCTTGTATGAAGTGGAAACATCTTAGTATGTGTTTGGATCTCTACTATGCCCCCATTGTTATCACACTATAAATCTATTGGATTTACAATGGTAGGTATCACACCTAGTCCAGCAATAAACTTCTTGATCCAAACAGCCTCATTAGCTCTATTTGAAGCTGCCAAGTAAACAGCTTCTATAGTAGAATCTACAAAGGTGTCTTGCTTTGAACTTTTCCAACTAACGGCACCTCCATTCAAACAAAATACAAATCCTGATTGTGATCTAAAATCATTCATGTCGGACTGGAAACTAGCATCAGTGTAACCATTTACAACTAGTTCACCTTCTTGTCCTCCATATGTTAAGAAAATATCTTTTGTTCTTCTTAAGTACCTAAGAATGTTCTTAACTACAGTCCCGTGAGGCTTTCCAGGGTTCGACTAAAATCTGCTTGTCATGCTCAATGAATATGAAACATCTAGTCTAGTGCATAACAAGGCACACATGATAGATCTAATAGCAGATGCATATGGCATCTTGCTCATGCGCTCTTGCTCATCCTTAGTAGTAGGACTTTGAGATTTGCTGAGCTTAATGCCATGAGACATAGGCACGAATCCTCTCTTAGAATCCTTCATGTTGAACCTTTTCAGCACCTTCTCAATATGAGTACATTGACTCGGGCTAATTAGCTTTTGAGATCTATCTCTATAGATCCTTATGCCTAGGATATAGACTGCTTCACCCAAGTCTTTCATTTAAAAACCATTCGCTAACCAGGACTTGACACTCTATAAGGTAGGGATATCGTTTCCAATGAGCAAGATGTCATCGACATAAAGCACTAGAAAACTATTGTGCTCCCACTAGTTTTCTTATAGACACAAGGCTCATATTCATTTTTGATGAATCCAAATTCTTTAATTGCATCATCAAAATAAAGATTCCAACTACGAGAAGCTTGCTTCAATCCATATATGGATTTCTTAAGCTTACATACCTTATTAGAATTCAGTGGATAGACAAAACCCTCTGGTTATGTCATGTACACATCCTCAAGTAAGTTTCCATTAAGAAACCTTGTTTTGACATCCATTTTCCATATTTCATAGTCATAATATGTAGCTATGGCAAGAAGAATTCTAATCGATTTAAGCATCGCAACTGGTGAAAAGGTTTCATCATAGTCTATACCATGAGTTTGTTTAAAACCCTTAGCATTGCCATCCATGTTGCTTTTCTTCTTAAAAACCCGTTTATGCCCAATGGTTTTTGAACCTTCAGGTAAGTTAACCAAGATCCATACTTGGTTGTCATACATGATTGTATTTCAGCTTTTATGGCTTCGAGCCATTTTTCGCAATCAGAACTACTTATGGCTTCTTGGTAGGAAGTGATTTCATCTTGATTGATGAGTTCCACATTATAATTATCAATAACAAGAAATCCATATCTTTCGCATAACCGACGTTCCCTACCAAACCTTCGTGAGCCTTGTGATAATGGAGCAGGCTCATTAGTAGCTTCTGAGTCAGGTTGAGATTTCATCATAGGTTCAACATCTATTTGTGGATCTCGAATTTCTTCGAGATGTGCACTACTCTTACTAGTAATTTTGGAAATAAATTCCCTTTCTAAAAAGATTGAATTACGAGCAACAAACACTTTGTTCTCAAATGGGAGATAAAAATAGTACAATTTAGTTACCTTTGAATACCCCATAAGTAGACATTTATCTGATATGGGAGCTAATTTATTTGATAATAATTGCTTCACATAAGCTTCGCAAGCCCATATCTTAACAAATGACAAACAAGGCCGTTTCCCAGTCCATAACTCATATGGTGTCTTTTCAACGGCCTTCGATGGAACTCTATTTAATAAGAAAGCTGTAGTTTCCAAGGCATGCCCCCAAAAGGAGATTGGAAGATCAGTTAGGCTCATTATTGATAGAACCATATCTAATAGAGTTTGATTTCTCCTTTTGGATAAATTATTCCATTGCAGTGTTCCCAGTTTAGTTAATTGTGAGATTATCCCACAAGTTTTAAGATGCTCATCAAACTAGCATCAAACTAGAGACTTAAGTATTCACCACCATGTTCTGATGGAAGTATTTTAATACTTTTGCAAAAGTTGGTTTTGTACTTCATTATGAAATTCTTTGAAATTATCAAAAGATTCAGATTTATGTTTCATTAGATAGATATAGCCATATCTAGTGAAATCATCAATGAAAGTGATGAAGTATTGCTAACCTCTGCTAGCAACTGAATTTAATGGTCCACAAACATCAGTATGTATTAGGCCAAATCAGTAGCGATTTCGCTTTGGCCGTAAAAGGAGCTTTAGTCATTTTTCTCAATAAGCAAGATTCACATGTTTCATATGGTTGTAAATCAAACGAATGCAATAATCCATCATGATGGAGTTTGGACATGCGATTCTGGTTTATGTGTCCCAAATGATAAAGCCAGAAATAGGTTTGATTTAAATCTAATGATTTAAATTTCTTTGTATTGATGTTATAAATGGACTTGTTGATTGATCCTTCAAGGTTGAGAAGATATAATCCATTAGAAAAAAGGCATCGCCATAGAAAATATCTTCTTTATAAATGGAACAAATATTATTCTTAATAATAAATTAAAAACCAAAGATGTCTAAACAAGAAATTGAAATAATGTTCCTACTCATAGCAGGAACGAAATAACAATTGTTTAAGTTTAAAATAAGCGCAGTAGGCAAAAGCAATTTATATGTTCCTACAACTAAAGCAGTAACTTTTGCATCATTACGGACGCTTGTAGGTCCATTTCTCCTTTTGCCAAAGATCTACTACTGTGTAGGCCCTACTTATTAATACAAATGTGAGGTGCAGAACAGGTATCTAATACCCATGAAGCAGAAGTAAATAAATTAATTTCAGTAACAAAAAATACCTGAAGCAGCAGTCTCACTGCTCTCTGTCTTTTTAAGTTCTTCCAAATAGAGCTTGCAGTTTCGCTTCCAATGACCAGGTTTATGGCAATGGAAGCAATCTCCTTCCTTAGGTGGCTTTGGTGTCTTAACCTTGGGTTTGGACTTAGACTGATTCTTGCCCTTTCCCTTGTTCACCATTGGCTTGCCTTTCTTTTTTGTCTCATTTCCTTGTCCCCTTTTAATCAGCAAAATATTAGGTGTTGCCTTGTTAATGTTTTGTTCAGCCTACTTTAGCATCCCTTGCAATTCAATGGTGGTTTTCTAAGTGCTATGCATATTGAAGTTCATGATAAAGTGGTCATACTCTTCCGGTAATGATCCTAAGATCATATCTATTGCCAACTCTTGGCTGACCGGAGTAAAGTTTCTCAAGAATGTAGAGATAGCCCTTCATTTTAAGGACATGAGCACTAACAGAGGTGCCAGAAGCCATCTTATATGAACTTAAAGCCTTGGTGATTGAAAACCTTTATTGATGTGCTTGATCTTGGAACATTTCCTTGAGTTGCACAATTATGTCGTCGTAAGCTTCCATAGACTCGAATTGCTTTTGAAGCTCTGAGTTCATGGTAGCAAGCATGAGACGAGTCACATCGTAGAGTAGTTGAAAGGCTTACTATGAGCATCCTTTTCAGCTCTAGGGGTGTCATTGGCAGGAGCATCAGGGATAGGTCCATCAAGGATATATAGCTTCCTTTCTTGTTTGAGTACTATTCTAAAATTTCTAGACCAATATAGAAAGTTAGGTCCTCTTAGGTTTTCTTTTTCAAGTGTAGACCGCAATGATGTAGTTGCATTAATGTTTGAAGCCATTATCTACATACAAAAATATGCAAAAGAAATGAGATTGAATTATATCTAACACTAATTTAAAATAAAAATTCAACATTTGAAAAATTGGTAGATCATATTACCCTTTCTACTTAATTATGAGAAACCTTTGGTTTAACACCCACAACTAAATAGAAACTTTTAATATAATATGGGATTGACATCTCATGTCCCGGCAAGTAAATCCCATATTTCGCCCTAGGTTCAAAACCGTTTCGATAACCTAGTTAAGTCTAACCATTATAAAGTATGGACATCACTATTATCCATCTTGCCATATTAAGATGATCTAACACACTCTACATTGGTAGTACTTGTGTTTTGACAATCCTAATCTTGACAAGTGTTCATTTAATGGAATGCACTTTAGACTTAATATTTTCTTAATTACTTAATTTTATATGGCATGACAATTATGCAATAAAATTCAGTACCATACGATGCATCACATACATATATATATAAAGCATAAAATAAACTTGTCATAGCATGGCCCAAATCCTATAATGATCTTCACATGCTAAGTGAAGACCAAAGGTCAATCTAGGTAAGAAAACATCTCCATGCTGTTGCCTTCTTGATTGCCAACGTACTCCACAATGTATTGAATGATTCCTTTATCTTCATTGCATAGTATAAAGAAATCTATACTAGTAAAGCAAATACAATTTTACAAGATGAACAATGACAAGCATTTCTTATTTAAATTTACAACCCATAAATTAAATAAAGTACAAGGGACGAGTAGGGCCATGCTATGCACCATGCATTTTAACACTTAAAAACACATTAACATATAAAAACATCAAATATACCATAAACGAATTATAAGGGGCACACAAATAGGATTCCAAGAGGCAGCACCCCTGTCGGCTGTTCCTAGGTAGTCCGAATCCCATCATTTAAACCGAAAATGGAACAGTAAGATTACAATTTAATCATATTAAACTGTTTTTATTATAAATATATGAACTATTCAATTTAATCAGATTAAACACATAAAATCTTATTATCATGGCTAGCCTACTTAAACAGATTCAACATATCTTACAGATTGTGTATAACAGATTTATGCTATATATACATCAGATCTATAAATATATATATGTAAATCAAAACCAATTGTGTATAACCGATTTATGCTGTATACACCTCAGATCTATAAATATATGTGAATAGAAACAGATTTTGCAAAATAGATTTATGCTATATATTCATCAGATCTATATATATGTGAATCAAAACACATTAGAGAACAGAAACAATCGAATTGTAAGAAAATCATACCGTTTCTATTTTGGAGAACAGAAACAGCAAATTCTTCGGATTTGGAATCTACAAAACACAAATGTAATCTATCGGTATCCACACAACAAGATCAACGAATTTGTCTATCTGCTAGAACCTTAAGATTTCCAAATATGATATTTAGAAGCTTGGTGATGGAAATCAAGAGAGATTAAGAGATGAGGTCTGCTAGGGTTTTCTCCATATCAAAATAGCTCGTATGTGTGAGAGCAACCTTAGCAAGACCATTCTTTTCTCTATATAGTTAAGAAGAAGAAAGGTGGACGGCTAGGATTCATTTCTTCCAATCTAATAAGATGGATGGCTGGGATTTATTCCCTCCAATCTAATAGGATGGACGGCTAGGATTTATTCCTTCCAATCTAATAGGATGGACTGCTAGTTTATTTATTAAAAAAATAGGATGTCAATCCTAACCCGAGCTTCTATTCCCCTTTTATATTTATATTACGAATTTCCTACATTAGGAAATGTAATTATCACTAAAATAATTCAGAAATTGTTAATCTCATCAAAATATAATTTTAATTTCCTTCAAAATCCTATTAAAAGAAATTTCGCCAATTCAATTGTTTCAATAATTAGAAGATAGTGATTACTTTCTTTAGTGTGTGTGATCCAGTAGGTTTATTTAACATTGGTAGCGGGTCAAAGGCCACAAGTCATAAGTGGCCTTTAGCAAGACATTGTGACTACCCAAGATAAATAAAATCAATAGTTTGATTTTAACTTATTTTAAAGTCCAATATTTAGTCCATTTGTCACATAATATCGAGGATTAAGTACAAGGCATGGATTAAGTCATCCATTCATTTCTTGATCCCTAATTAAACTGTCTAAACACATTATACTAATAACTCTTTATTAATTCATTTCAGCATGGCCATGCATTTCTCAGTTTAGATCATCAAGAGGGCCCAAAGGATATTTCACTCAAAATGAGTATGACAAATCCCATCATTTTATTCACATTTCTCACTATGATTTGTACTATGTCCAACTAAAGCCTACATTGCTATCCAGTTAAAGATAACATTAGACTAGGTCAAGACATAGAATTCCTCATATAGAAATCCATGATGAAATCAGATCTAGAGAGTTAAATATGGCTATGAAGATGAGAATTACCTATGACATAATCCATGTTGTAATTCATCATCACGGGTCATGTCCAATACATCGTTCT